>JAGSMU010000045.1:1800000-2026605 GCA_029286865.1 Teinopalpus imperialis | reverse complement strand
AGTTGTGTAGTATTGCTTAGAATATTATAAGTGATGGTAAGTGATTATCCTCGGTTCAGCCGACTGTTTTAATTCTACGACAGTTAAGACTGATATACTATCTCCTATATCCTTCTGAATACAATCGATATCGATGATGATGATGATATTAATTTTTCCCTAATTTGAAAGGCAAAGGACTTTAGTCCATACAGCCAGGTCTTGTTCGTATGATGGTTGGTCTGACAATCACACAATCGATCGAATGACGATGACACTATTAACTCTCAGATTCTCATTTATTTTTCTCGTATAGCAACAACCGTTAGATTTCTGCCAGCGTCAAGTTAATGTTTGAAATGGCAACAGTAATAAACTCTATTAGTGTCAATTTTACATTAATATATTATATATATATATCATAATTTTCACTTAAAAAACGATTCAAATTACAAGTAGCATTAAATTCATGTCATGTTTCTCACGCAGAGGCCAGGCCACGGTTTAGTAAAGTGATGGTCACTCGCTATTCTATTTCAATGAGACTATAAAAAATATTTCAAGAAATGACACTCAAATTACGACATTTAATTTAATAAAAATTAGAATAAAAAACATCACTACTATGATTGTTCAATGAAATTCCCGATTAAAACTTGAAATTCTTAATTGTTTGTCACTTGTATAAACTACCAGAGATAACATAATAAAAAAATATATAAGTAGGACATACATACGGAATATTCGATCGAATTATATATGAAAATAGATTAAATACTATTTGCACTACATACACACGATGCTAGCATGGTATAGGCAATCTAATACGTAATTAGCAATTCAAACAAAGAACATAGTTAATTCTTTTACAACGCATTATTATTATTATTTTATACGAGAGCTGGTGACATTCAACGCAATGAAGTCGTCTAACATTCAGTCACACAATTAACTGTCGTAACACTTAACCCTACAAGCAGTTTTACTTTTAACTGCGTACCATATTGGCGGTGCTCCCATTCAGCGACTCCAGCGCCATATACAGAGATAAGGTAGCGCGCAACTGTTCAATCGACTTTTTCTACAATTCCTAAACAGCCGAGCGTTGGATTCTCAAAATTAACAGCACTAGGTAGCGGTAATGATCTGTACTGATATTAGAAAACAAAAAAAAAGTAAATGAAAGAAACCCGTACATAGGATTTTTGTGCGATTTTACGAAGGTATTGTGTATATTATATGTCGATTTAAATTATTAGATTAGAATGAATTACAATTTTGAATCACTAATATTCATCTCTCCAATTTGTTCAGGGCGTTATTACCCAATCAATGTTTACTAACGTTAACCCAAAGACAAAATTAATACAGTATACTTTAAATTTGTATAACTCGTTTATTATTGTATTGTTTGTATGATGTTTTATTCGTTGTAATAACGTTTGTATTCCACTTTTGTTTGGTTTTTTCACTCAAATTAGTAATAGTATATTTCTCGCAAACACAGAATTGACGAATGACATGATATTCATAACTAGACGAACCGTGGACAAAGTGAGTTTAATATACTATCGTACATTTGACAGAGTTCAAAATGTGATCCACATAATTTTGATGGTTGACAGTCCACAACTTTAAATAAAGTTTTCTTCCACTCACGACCACTTTATAATTGATTCGGCTATTGCCGAACCGATGTAACTGGGACCTTCAAAAAAGATACTTCTTCACCAAAGGCTGGGGAGGTACTTGCAACTCTTCTGACGTTCCTGATGTTCATGGGCGTCGTTGGTCACGTACTATTAGGTGAGCCGTTTACACGTTATGTAATGAAACAAAATATATTTATTCGCAAATATTTATTCTTCGAAAGTGGAATGATAAAAACGAAACAAAGGCACAGCAGTATGAAATAAATATATTAACAATGTAAAAATTTACCAAAAACCGTATATTTAACTTATGAAGTAAAATAAGTTATTGTTTTTTCTTAATCACAGCGAATTTTTTACCACCCTTTAATTTAATACTGAATCAAATACATATCTCTTACTTGTTTCTCGCTGTATTCAATATTCCCCTAATATTTAGAGATAAACACTTAATAGTGTCTTATATATATCAATATAGAACGTACCCAAGCAATCAGGAATATAAGCCCTTTGTTAGAAAACTTTTCACAACGTAATACCAACTGTCACGCACCAATTCAGTCACAAAGTGGCAACATCCAAAGTCGATTAGCTGCGCGTGCGCATATACTGACGCTCCACTATTTAAAGTGGAATGCGATGTACACGCCGGCCCATATTGCCGCCACGCGATTTATATTGAGTAGCACACAATAGCGACCTTAGCCAGTTATCTTAGAAGGTATATCTAAAATGGAGTATCGTACTTTTCATAATATTATTTTGCGGTATAAAGGTATATTTGATATATAAATATGTATATATAACGTGGTTTTAATCTACAATGCGGCTTAAGCCATTTGCATCATCTTCTACGCCGTCTCTACGTCGTAACGTCTGTTTTTAAAACTGAAAGCTTTGTCTGTTCAAGTGAAAAGAATAGAAACAACTTTCGGGTACATGACGATGGAAATAAAAGAAATATATTTTATTTTTTTCCATTGGTTTGTGCACGTAGGAAATAAAAATTCAAATCAAAATAAAGTCTGCTCGAGTCGTGAGTAAACATCTATTAAAACAAATTCACAGGTTTAACTGCAACATAAATTTTTCATTTGCATCTTACAATGTTGTTATAATAGAAGCGGATATCGCAAGAATACCGTTTATGACGACCACATAGTAAACCAACAAACAAGATAGTAAACAACGAGACAAACGAACACAGAACAGCTGTCGTTGACGTCCACGTTATTTAGACACGTTCGGCACAAAAGATCGGCATTGTTGCATGATTTACAACGGCGCGACTGACGGACCGCCATTGTTGGCCTTATGTAGTGGTGTCAAGTAGGTGAAACATTACAAGTAAATACGTTGCGACAACGTTCTTCCGGAACCGCCTTAGCAGACTTGATATTTGTAACTGTATTTCTTATGGTATGAAACGAAAAAATTAACATTTTCACTCGAAAAGTGGATGAAAAGTTTATATCCGGTCTACATATCTGAATAATAATAACATAAATGTGTTTTTGGTTATGTCCATCAGTTAAATTACTTAACTAGTAAGCGTTAATTTTTATTATTATATTTGTTACTTTAAGATTATTTGCTTACAACAGTTCTGTGGGATTGTTTGGATTAATTTTAAACCTGGAATTTATCCATAATACATTGCGTCGGACTTTAAAATTTCAGACTCAAAATCTTGCTGGTTGGCAATCAAAATACAAATCAAACATAGACACAATTTGTACAGAGTTTTCTTTTCCCACGTTTTCTTTGTGGAATCAGCTGTCATTCATATTTCAGAGCCGATACGACTTAGAGTCCTCCACGAAGAAATTACTTTTCAAAGCTACGGAAACGCACTTGCACCTCTTTTTGTGTTGTGAATATAACTGAGCTGCGAGCTAAAACATTTGATATCTTATCCATCAATTTGTCTAGTAAAAAAAAATCATTTTTATGTCATAGACAGTTGTTTCTATTCGTAACGCGTGAGAAAAAATTGAGAACCCTGCCACCTAGAAGAAAAGTATTTATTTTCACACTTTTGTTATATATTTCTTATATAACTATAAAAATAGCATACATACAGCAAATATTGTATCAAATTTTAATTTTTTGTTGTTATAAAAACAAAGTCGAAAAAATTATTTAAATTAAAAATATCCCCACATTAAAAATGATTTTACTGCGTTCATAAAATCAAACCACCAAAGTATATAAACATCTATGCTATATGGTCCATTAAATTGTAAAGAGATAAATCCCAATTGATTTTTATTACTTGAACTATAATAGTACAATGCGTGTAAAATTTACGTAAGCAGAGCGCCTCTCGTTAGCCCAATTCTGACACATTTCCAGCGGTCAGCGGGCACCGGCCCGAGCTATTCTGGTGTCCGATGTGGGACAGCTTTCTGTGTCAATTGGTGGTCGGTATGCTTGAGAAATCTTTACGTTTTGATTTGTCGATCAGTCTTCTTTTTGAGGGTACTTCGATAAATTTAGATTGTGACAATGAAAAGGTAAATGGAGTAATTTATTTGGCATTTGACAGTTCATTTATTGCGATTGGTCGCCATGATTTTTTTTCTCCGTCACACTCTGTGGCTTTGCGTTAGCACTGGAATTTTCAAAATTTTCAACCAGATAACAGTTACTTCTTAATTTAATTACGGGTAACAAGCGACATACTCGCTGTTGAACATAATTCAGTAAAAGCTGTATATTTTGTTTTAAAGTATACAACTCTTTTTTTATTACCAGTGGCCAAGAGTAACAGTGGTAGAGCTACACTGCAGTGTGTTTCTAGCAGAATGAATAGGTCACCACGCCATCATAAAATACCAGCGTAAAATAGCAGCATAATGTTGCTGGCGAGTGTCTATACAGTATGACTCAGTTACATATTTTTTTTACAGTAATAGTCAAGTTTGACTTCAAGAGTTGTCAACCAAGCAGAAGGTTCACCTGATGGTATGTGTTAACCGCGGCCTATGACATATATATATCCATCTTTAGCAAAGTTTCAGGATATTCATGCGTTGTCACCCCGGAGGACTGAAATAACATGCCTCTTTCTACACTTACCATATAAAACGCAGGTATGCTCATTCATGTTGCAGATACAAATCAGCTCCAGCGTAAAAACACTTTGTAATTTTATAAAAAATAATAAAATATTATATTTTAGTAAGTTCTAAAACAATAACTAATTTTCAATTAAGGGTGACAACCAAGCATTTCATTACAACAGGACCAACAGCTTTATCATTTTATAAATAATATAAATCATAACAATATCTCACGGGTCTCTTACTACTCTTTGTATATTTGTACGACCGATGCCATGAAAACTTAAACCATCGGAGGCGCCGTGTTAACGTGACCATAAGCGTAAGGCGGTAGTTAGAATCGACGGATAATGGACTGTTTACATAATTTTTTACGAGGTCGACAATGGGCCGTTAGTAGGAATAGATAGACCACAATGACGTGAGTGATTGATTGAAAAAGGAAGAAAATCACATTGATTAATTCCAACGAGACGCCTTCCGTCTCTCTTACTCTCACCAATGTACGGTAGTTTAAATTATGAACTTGTTAAGTCCCCATTTTGATTCAGTGTATATACAATATAAATGCAATGAGGTAAAAGGACATGGACCACTCTCCATACATTGCACGGCCCACTAAACGAAGTTCAAGGACAGTAATGAAATTAAGTTTAATTGTAATTTAAAAATAATTTAATTTTTTAATTAAAAAATAAGATAAGAATTTTAGGTTAAATCATATGATTTTGCTGTTAATACACTGACACTATAACATCATCATCAGCTTAAATATTATTTATATTACTATACTTTATGACACAGACCTAATTCAATGAACACCAAGACTTTGATGACAAGTATGGAAAAATTAAATGTTTTTTCTATAGATATTTCATTAATGTCCTTGAGAGCACGAATAGGTGGGCCGAAAATGGCCCCTGTCCTTTATTAGTTTCTATACACATAGGTGATAATCTCTGAAACTTCTGAACCGATTCTGAAAATTCGTTCACTTATAGAAAGCTACAATATCCCTGATATTTTGTGATAAAAATTATTTTTAGTTCGATATATCAATACACCTATGTATATTAAGTTGGAATGAAAACTACTGATACTTGGCTACTTCATCGGTGTGCCCTGAACAAACGGTTAGATATAATTGAAAATAGTGTTTTACAAATATTTACAATTAGTGGATCTAATAAAGTAATCACTACAATTAAGCTAGGAAGCTTTTATAATTAAGCCAAATAAACATCCAATTATAGAACTTGGCAAAGCACCTATAATTCTTCTGACGTTGCGGTTGTTCATGGGTGGCGAAGATCACTCAGCTTCAGTCCAGTTCCTGCTTTTTTGCAACACTCACTATAAAAAAAAACATTATTTACTAGTTAACCCATACCAAGTTACTAAGGCTCCTCTAGTGTGAAGGTAGTTGACAATTGTACCTTGTTTACGTTTGATACCCAATATACCATGAACCAAACCAATAAAAGAAACTATAGTGACAGAATATTTAATGTCACATTATGTAAGGTTGCCAACTATTTAAACCGAGCCCAATTCAAAAAATAAGAAAAATATCGTTAATTTATATATTTTTTTAAATGAGAGAATTTGTCAAAATCAATTTTTTTTTGTTTATTTTGACTAATTTCTAGATCAAAGTTGACTTTTTTCTAGATTTTATTCCGAAGTAGTGGTACAGGTAGCTAATAATAATAGCGATATTAATTTAGATAATCCTCTGTCAGAAGCAACTGACCAAGCCGAGGTTCGTCCCTCTTCGGCACTCTCGAGTCAGACGCTCTCGCAAAACAGGGTAACGGTCCAATCCGAGGCTCCCTCTCGGAAGCCCTTGTGCTGGTTACCCATAAATAGATGTCTCGACGGTCACCTCTCAACCCTTTGATACTGCAAAAGCCCTCGTACTAACAGCGGCCATGAGCCCGAAAATCCAAATTTTAATAAAATGACATGCATAACTATTAAGTTATTGTATTGACATCAATTCTTAATACGGCTGCAAAATTTTAGATTTTCTGGAAGTGAGAAAATATTAATTAAAAAATACCGTTACATTCATTCATACGTACATATATCCATACATGTACACGTCAAGGTAACAAGAGCGTGTTAAAAAATTATGGCTTCGTGTAAATGCATTTCGGTCACTCAATATTATTTAAACTCAGTCAGGTCTATATTTAATACTCGGTGACAAATGAGCACATAGTTTAGCTACTATACTTATTACTAATGCCTATACTTTAGCAAAGTGTCAACTTTTATTTTATAACATTGAGAGAGACAAGTGCCCACAGTTCACCTCTCACCATGGCAAGTGATTCCTGCGGCGCGTGACATCATACGTGAATCATAATGCATTTGCGTTGTCACCCTTGAGGAATGAGATGGAATGGTTACCGGTAATAAAGGTCTTAACTTATAGAAGACGTCACTTCTGAATCGTATTGTTTCAGGTTGATTTTATATGACATTAAAAATACAGTTCAGTTGGTGTCCACCAGATGGTGTTGTTTCTTTAACGCCTTGCTCGTGAATGCTGTCAGTTTATTTTGTCCGTTATGAACTTTGACGCGACGTTAGTCCAGATGTTATTGTTTTTATTCGATTCTGTAACGTAAGCACTAGATGTAGGGATGTGCCAGTAGCAGTAATATGTGGATTAATCATAGAAGTTAAAATAATGATTAAAAAAGATCTGATTTTGACTGGAAAAGTCGGCCATATTATGTTAAATAGCGATTTTTATATAATAATCTTAAAATAAAATCTTATCTACTAAATGCAACAGAATTGTAAACATTTTTGTTTTTTTCATAAAATTATAAATTTTATTTTTCAACATGTTGTCATCCCTGAGGATTACTTTGGTATGTCTCGTCCTATACAATAAGAGTCACCGGATCCCTATTCTCACCAATTAGAATAAAGTAAGGCATTGTTTCTCAACCATTTTTATGTCGTGACCCACAAATGCAAAAAGGTAACTTCACAATATAATTATATTGTGAAGTCTTCCCTTCAATTTAATTAATAGTTTATTTACACGAAGCAAGTTTATTTTTTCATATCTTTATTATTATACATGGTAATATTTATAATACTACATTAATTTTGTATATAGGTCTTATTTATTGAATGGAATGCGACTCCCTTCAATAACAAACGAGACCCCCAGTAGTACTAGCGTTATTATGTCATTTCACACTAGTATTACCTCAGAAAGTGTTGAATATATTGTATGTGGTAGAGCAAACCTGCATATGGGTGTAGTAGGAATGGGTCGCCTTCGTCTACCTAATTTTTAAAGTATAGTACCAGCCCTGTACCCACGATTAATAACGGCTCCCGTTGTTATTGAGTTAATCCCTAATGAACTGGCGAGCTGTTTCCAAGTTCATCCGCGCAGGAATATTTACGTTGCGTCCTGAAATAACGTAACGCACGCGGCACGTGTGTCTTTCCACGTAACTGAGGTGAATGGAGCTCACAGGTTATGAAGGATGTTAGGGTAATAAATCTCGACTGTATGAAAAGGGTTTGATGTTTGAGTAACACATCGTATAGTTCAGCGTGCTATTTTTGTTAATCATTGCAATATTTTTAAATTTGAAATTAGTGAATTTACAATATGGGACATTCTATTATAAACTTTTTTGATCTCCGCCTTACTTATATTTTAAACTGAACGCGATCGTATATTTTTAAATGACTGTTTCGTGAACACGAGGAAGATTACGATTCAATGCGTATTTTTTACATCGATTCTTGTGTAGTTTACGAGACGTTTATATCTTTGGAATTGGTGAGGTTTATATATATATATATATATATATATATATATATATATATATATATATATATATATATATATATATATATATATATATATATATATATATATATATATATATATATATATATATATATATATATATATATATATAAGCCTCACTGCTGGTGATAGGACTCCTCTCCAGAGATGGTGTTAGAGCATAGACTAGATTATATACTAGACACTATTTATAATTACTTTTTCTTACACCTACAGGTTTTCCGCCGAGTGCGCGGTAAATTAGTATTTGATTGGCACCGACACCGGAGATCGAACTCGGTTTCGCTCGCGTACGGCGAATTAAAAACGAGATGTTAAGCTTATAACGCTTTAAACAACTATTAAGCTTATATTATTTTTATATTATTTAATGTTTCTCTATTTGTCTGCAGGCTTGTGCGCCTCGTTACGTGTCGTTCGTGTCTGCGAAGTTGAACCAGCGCGACCCGGTTGGTTCCTGCTACGTCGCCAGAACTCCGGATGCCCTCGACGTCAGGGAATTCTCACCCTGCCGAAATTGTAAGTTACGTGGCATAAAAAACTTAATACACCCCCGATGAAGTTGAAGTTAAGAAATATCATTTCTTAGCGTTCCTGCCATAGAAACAAAAATATGGAATGTCCAAGTTTATTCCATTCTCAGGCATACTTCATAAAAATCAATGAAAAAGATGATATTCATTATATTGAAGGCCAGATAACTTGTCATTTTAAGCCGGTTTGAGTATATCGCATGTACATTTATATATAAGTTTGCATTAAATAGATGAATAAGAAAAATTGCAAAATTTTTTAATGAAATATATTTTTATATATCTTGTTTGAATATTTGGCATTTTTATTTTTGATTTTATAATAAATATAAACAGTTCCAAATTTCCAAATACAATTATAAATCAACTTGTTAAACTTAGCACGCGTCAACCCAATTTCACGCCCCAATCCACCATTACCGGCGGAAGTGAGTGCGGAGTTTTCGCGCGCTTTTACCGCCGCCATTATCGTCCGCCGTGATGATCTTGACGTTTTGTTTATATTTTGCAATGGTGCGAAAATAGTACGCAGTATAAACAACAGTGAAAATAGAATCCGTATAAACAGGAAACTTATTCATTCGTATATTTATTTATAGTGTTTCGCACGGTTAACTTACTTGTTCTAATATTTAGTCTTAATTGTAGATTCTTCTATTGAGATTATTTTATTTTATTACTTGTAGTGTATTTAGTAAAGAGTATAAGAAACATAATGTGTATTTAGCTATTATGTAATCTGTTTAGGGTACCGCTCGCAGGACGAGGGTGAGTATACGGCTATCTGTGTAGTAGCACACGTGTACAGTGTAGCAAAAACACTTTCCGTTGTAGTTAGAACAGATTATATATGCTGGTGGAGATAGTGCGTTATATATTATGATCACGCGGATAAGAATTAAATTTACTTTTCTAATTTTAAATATTATTAAATAAGGATTTAAGAGACGATATATAGAGTTTATCCTACCGATTGTTTTTATAGAATCTAACTCCAGCAGTATATATTATATTGTTACGTGCTAGTTTGGATTTCATATAAAAATAACGAAACTCGAAATAAGTCCATTATTTAATTACAGTAAAATTACACAATTTCCAATCGCTGAGCACTTAATGTTCATATTTTTTTTATAAAATAATAAATTAACATCCTGTAATTATAATAATATAATAGTCTGTATTATTAATATTCTCCAATTCGAAACAGATGTCGTATTACTTGTTACTAATCGTTTTACCACACTGTATCTCGTAAATAAAATACAAATTGGATGTCTTTTTCTATATTTGTATACTATCATTCCCTTATTTATGCCATCTATTTCTTATAATGGTACATTTGTTATCTATGATAAAAAAAAAATTAACGTCAGCGTGTGTAATTTATTCGTATAATGTATTTTATATTTGTTTTCCGTGCAGCTAATAATAACACTGACTTGTATTCATAAAAAAAACAATACTTGAAGGTTTAATCACTTCATTCAACACTCCCTAAACGTAACAATGTATGACGTTGGGGTCAGATTGACGTCGATTGCGGCGTTGATGGCACACGGCATAATGACGCACCGCACACCATTCGTCACTACATCCGCACTAACATATCCTTATTTTTATGTCATTGTTTTTTTGTTATATAATTGTGCTTGCGTTTAAACAATAAATTAAAACAATTTTTTTTTTTACACTTACAGCGAGTCATGGACAACGTAAAACTGGCGTGTGTCAAGCTGGTTTTCAGCAGCTTTATCGAAGGTATGTTGTATTTTTCTATAACAGTCTTTATATGAATTTTCTCTATTATAGAGAATAGCCACATAATGACTTTTCTTTATATATATATATATATATATATATATATACAATATTTGTGTAGTCTTCGAGTCCGAGTGTGTTGTATGTATATCCCGTATCCATGACACTGCATTTGAACTCACTTCATATCCTATAGCACACACAACGGAATAGGGAAGGGGACGAGAAGTGTTTGCACAAATGCGAATGGCACTATAAAATATTCTGCACAGTTGTAATCTGACAATAACCACAAGACATCGCCGTTGTCGAAATCGACCAAGGGGACATCATGTACAAATTGATTCATTGGTCGAAGCTGAGCTTTTTACCGTTCTCACTTCAGAGAACGGTAAAAAAGCTCTGCCTCGAGCGATACAGATATCGCCTGCGAGCTATCTGTCGATGTAAATCTCGCAATCGTTATCTACTGTCATTTAAACATTAGCTTCGGCTTCGATTGTGTTTTAACCGACGATAGTCAAAAGACAGCGATCAGTCAGATGTCATTTTTTTTTATTGAGGCCAGCGACGTTTTAAGATTCCGACCGCATTCGCGCGATAAGATATTTTTTTACGATGTTATGCATGACAAACGAGCACACAGATCTCTCGGACGGTAGAGGTTTCTGCAGTTATAAATATGGTTCTAGGTCTTTAATGGATCCTGTTGGTACTCGGTTCCCTATACTTACCACCTTAAGAAACACATCGGAATTATGCGTATTTCGCCGGTATTTCGTGATCATGTGGTTATTTCCCAGTCGAGCCTATCCATTCGTCTTGCAACGAGAAACTGGCTTTACCACATTTGAAAATCTTAAATTAAATTAATAAAGTAATAATCTTGAGTAAGTCAAAAAAAAACAGGTTGTAGGTAATCGAATTAAAATTAATTTTACATGAAATTCTACAAATAATGCGGATTGTGATTTTGTCAGAGCCAACATGGGTCAACAAACACCAATTATTAGAACATATATTTATTATTTTAATATAAATAACTTTAATTACGTGTAAATATTTAAATAATGTCTATATGTGTAAAAAAGTCGAAGGAAAGTGAAAGCATATATATATATACATAGATATATATATATATATATATATATATATATGAATATAGTTTCTTGAGCCACTTCTTCTCCAGCGCCCACGCATTCCGAAGTGGTGGTACAAATAGCCAATAATAATAATAGTGATATAAATGTAGATAATTCTTAGTCAGAAGCAACTGACCGATTTGAGGTTCGGGCCCCTCGGGCACCCTCGAGTCAGATGCTCTCGCGAAACAGGGTAACGGTCCAAGCCGAGGCTTCCTCTCGGGAGCCCTTGTGCTGGTTACCCACTAATAGAGGCCTCGAATCAGCGCCATAGCGCTCGGTCACCTCCAACCCGGTGAAACTGTAAAAGCGATCGGGCTGACGGCCTTCAGCACGAATAAAAATCCCTGTCTAGAGTGTTAGAGTGTAGTGTGGCGGTCACATGTCTTCGAAAATATTTTTTTATTATTTATTTATTAGCCATGCAGGTTTCCTCACGATGTTTTCCTTCACCTAGAAGTACGTGATAAATTAGCAATTAACAATTTCATTGGGGCCGTCAGCGGGATCCGATTCTGTTTGCTCGCCATGTCGTTAAAAGCAAGTTTCGACTCTTCTTAGACAATATTGTAATGTACTAATATAATGTAACAAAATAAATAATAGTTAACCAGTGGTAGAGCTACGCGCAGTTTATTTCTAGCTGCAGAATGAACGGGTCAGCTCGACCGGGGAAGGAACACGCACATAATACCAGCGAGAAATAGCAGCATAACGCTGCTGTGTTTCGCCTGGTGATGGGGATGGGTGTAGGGATCCGGAGGCCTTTATTACTGGTGACGAGGCGGTCTATTTCAGTCCTCAAGGATGAATGTAGATGTCATGGGCCGCAGGAATCATTTGCCATTAGGTGAACTGTGTGTGAGTTTGTTACTCTTAATGTAATAAAAAAAGCTATGTATAGTTTGAAGTAGGTTTAGATTGTACAAAGAGTATAATTTCGCCAACAAACTCTTTTGCACTTTGGCGATGTCATATATCATCAACGGCTTATAAAAAAATAAATAAAAACAAATCTGCGAAAGATGAAACATAATTATTTAAAACGGCACATCTATCGAATAAACGCCATTATCACTTAGCTACGCTTATTTGTAATTCAACGGTGGACACGTGAAATAAAATCCGTACATTACGAGGACATCATGTTAATCACAAGAGGGTTTAATTCAATTTTAATTCTCTGAAGAACCGTTATGTGTAATGACCGAGTCTTGCGGTGCATTAAAGGGAATTATTGCGTTCAAAGAACGTAATGATGGATGGGTAATCTTCGATATTTTATTATCGTTTAAAGTAAATTATTAAAGATAAGAAATGCGCAATATAATCCGATCTTTAAATATATAAATACTGTTGAAATTATATATAATTGTTAAGGAATGCTTGCATAAAAGCAAGGATTATTATTTAAGTACACGGATTTATTACAACCTTCACAATTTTTACCACGTAGAGCCACGTTTTAGTTCGTTTCTACTTGCAGCATAAATCGGCACGACCGGGGAAGAAGCAGAATATATATATATATATATATATATATATATATATATATATATATATATATCTTTATATATATATATATATATATATATATATATATATATATATATATATATATATATATATATATATATATATATATATATATATATATATATATATATATATATATATATATATATATATATATATATATATATATATATATATATATATATATATATATATATATATATATATATATATATATATATATATATATATATATATATATATATATATATATATATATATATATATATATATATATATATATATATATATATATATATATATATATATATATATATATATATATATATATATATATATATATATATATATATATATATATATATATATATATATATATATATATATATATATATATATATATATATATATATATATATATATATATATATATATATATATATATATATATATATATATATATATATATATATATATATATATATATATATATATATATATATATATATATATATATATATATATATATATATATATATATATATATATATATATATATATATATATATATATATATATATATATATATATATATATATATATATATATATATATATATATATATATATATATATATATATATATATATATATATATATATATATATATATATATATATATATATATATATATATATATATATATATATATATATATATATATATATATATATATATATATATATATATATATATATATATATATATATATATATATATATATATATATATATATATATATATATATATATATATATATATATATATATATATATATATATATATATATATATATATATATATATATATATATATATATATATATATATATATATATATATATATATATATATATATATATATATATATATATATATATATATGAATATAGTTTCTTGAGCCACTTCTTCTCCAGCGCCCACGCATTCCGAAGTGGTGGTACAAATAGCCAATAATAATAATAGTGATATAAATGTAGATAATTCTTAGTCAGAAGCAACTGACCGATTTGAGGTTCGGGCCCCTCGGGCACCCTCGAGTCAGATGCTCTCGCGAAACAGGGTAACGGTCCAAGCCGAGGCTTCCTCTCGGGAGCCCTTGTGCTGGTTACCCACTAATAGAGGCCTCGAATCAGCGCCATAGCGCTCGGTCACCTCCAACCCGGTGAAACTGTAAAAGCGATCGGGCTGACGGCCTTCAGCACGAATAAAAATCCCTGTCTAGAGTGTTAGAGTGTAGTGTGGCGGTCACATGTCTTCGAAAATATTTTTTTATTATTTATTTATTAACCATGCAGGTTTCCTCACGATGTTTTCCTTCACCTAGAAGTACGTGATAAATTAGCAATTAACAATTTCATTGGGGCCGTCAGCGGGATCCGATTCTGTTTGCTCGCCATGTCGTTAAAAGCAAGTTTCGACTCTTCTTAGACAATATTGTAATGTACTAATATAATGTAACAAAATAAATAATAGTTAACCAGTGGTAGAGCTACGCGCAGTTTATTTCTAGCTGCAGAATGAACGGGTCAGCTCGCCCGGGGAAGGAACACGCACAGAATACCAGCGAGAAATAGCAGCATAACGCTGCTGTGTTTCGCCTGGTGATGGGGATGGGTGTAGGGATCCGGAGGCCTTTATTACTGGTGACGAGGCGGTCTATTTCAGTCCTCAAGGATGAATGTAGATGTCATGGGCCGCAGGAATCATTTGCCATTAGGTGAACTGTGTGTGAGTTTGTTACTCTTAATGTAATAAAAAAAGCTATGTATAGTTTGAAGTAGGTTTAGATTGTACAAAGAGTATAATTTCGCCAACAAACTCTTTTGCACTTTGGCGATGTCATATATCATCAACGGCTTATAAAAAAATAAATAAAAACAAATCTGCGAAAGATGAAACATGATTATTTAAAACGGCACATCTATCGAATAAACGCCATTATCACTTAGCTACGCTTATTTGTAATTCAACGGTGGACACGTGAAATAAAATCCGTACATTACGAGGACATCATGTTAATCACAAGAGGGTTTAATTTAATTTTAATTCTCTGAAGAACCGTTATGTGTAATGACCGAGTCTTGCGGTGCATTAAAGGGAATTATTGCGTTCAAAGAACGTAATGATGGATGGGTAATCTTCGATATTTTATCATCGTTTAAAGTAAATTATTAAAGATAAGAAATGCGCAATATAATCCGATCTTTAAATATATAAATATTGTTGAAATTATATATAATTGTTAAGGAATGCTAGCATAAAAGCAAGGATTATTATTTAAGTACACGGATTTATTACAACCTTCACAATTTTTACGTTCATGCTGCAAGTAGAAACGAACTAAAAAGTGGAGCCACGTTTTAGTTCGTTTCTACTTGCAGCATGAATCGGCACGACCGGGGAAGAAGCAGAATATCAGCGTAAAATAGCGGCATAACTGCGGGATTGTTTCGTCTGGTGAGTGTAGGGATCCATAGACCCTCATTACTGGTGACGAGGCATTCCATCCTAGTTCTCAAGGGTGACAGCGTCGCCATTATGATTCATTATCGATGATCAATGCGGGTGTGATGGGCCGCAGAAACCATTTATCATCACCTATACCATCATAAGTTTTTGTAACGTTATCATTCTCTTTCTTTATTATTGTCCATTAATTGATATGATGTTCATCCAGGTCGATTTCGATCACGGTGTCTTCTGATATTATCTGATTACTAAACAGACCAAATGACATCGAATGTGACATTGAATAAAACTAATCTTGCAGATTTTATCGCGTTTATTTTAACTTTTTTCATTCCCGACGTTTCGTGAGCTGTCTGCGAAATACTGTCAGTTTTGAATTATTTCAACGCCGACAGTCAAGACGTCAATCAGGTCATGAGTGATATAAAGCGCACAGAACGTCGTGATTAGAATAAGTTAAAATTGACTGCGTTTTTTATGGCTGATGGCCACTCACCCACCCGAGGGCTTTTCCCGCATCGCCGGGTTGAAAGGTGGCCTACCGCTAAGAGCATTCAGGCGAGACCTTCATTTATGGGTAACCAACGCCAGGGTTCCCGAGAGAGAGCCTCGGCTTGGACTGCTACCTGATGATATACAACACACGCCAGCCAGAGTCTCTAACCACTACGCCACGAGGTCAAAATAATTAATAAATATGAAAATAACAAAATAAAATAACTTCGTAAAAAAATTGGAGCATTTGCTAGCGTTAACTTTTTTTGGGGATAATTAACTTATTTATTTGACATTGAAGCATGAACGTTTGTGAATTGCTTTTATCTGTAAAACTTCAGTTAATCAAATCAATAAAAAACATCATTGCAACAACTTCGTGATCGGTTTTAAGCATGAGAGTTTGCTTGTGTTAGGAATTTACTCTAGTACAAAGTCACTTTTCTTAATATTTATAATTGAAATATTGAAAGTTACAAATATCTATATTCAATGTCTCTACTGTATGATATATGTGTATGCTCGCATGGGTGTGTGTGTGTGTTAATGTGGGTGGTGGAGCATAGTTCGCCACGTGGTTCCACTATTTCACTACTTCGCGGATGCCGAGTGTCTTCTATTTTTTATCAATTTATTTCCTAGACAGCTTTTCTTACGCTGTTATTCTTCACCGTCGAGCACGTAGTAAAACAGCACAATTTCATTGACTGATTTATATTCATATTAATTAACATATTTATTTATTTTTGTACAAACTGTTTGAATTTAGTTTGAATGTTCAAAGTAAGTATTAAAAAAAGAATTGACACTCACGATATAGTATATGCACGCAAGAAACCCTAGTGTCCATGTAAAACATCGTGATTTTACGATCGTGGGAATAGCATTATTTTCGCCGTGTAGAACTATCAAAGCTCGCATCGACCGCACGTGAGACGACTGCGCGGGCGCAGGCTCTCGGGCTTATGAATTATTGAAAGGTTTTATTGTCCGCATCGCAAAAATAAGGCTGAACGGCCGGCGGTTTCTATTCCGAAAATAGTACTCAATATCGTCGATTGTCTTATTGCTGTTTTATGGTTGGCTTTATTTGGATTACGCGCTTCCCGCTTCTGAAATGGCTACCGTCAAATGGATATGCGTTTATGTGGAAATCGTTATTTATTTACCAATCGACGACCTGCTGATCTTTAGGAATAAAGATTGTATACTTAGTATATTTAATTATGTGTATATAAGAGCCGTGGTAGCGTTTTTTTTAATTCAAGGTACTGGAGCAAATCGTTTGCTAGTGTTACGCCAATTAAATTGTTAATTTTATTATTTATTATATTTTTATATTAGAATTGTTAAAAGTAAAAAGCAGTTTTAAGTTGTTGATTTACCACGTGTTCGGCAGTGAAAGAATACATCGTGAGGAAATCTGCATGTTCTAGAAATGATAAAAAAAAATCTCAAAAACACGTGAAGCCCGCCACTCCGCAGTGGAGCCGCATAGTGAACTATGTTCTAATACACTCTCTAGAGAGGAGGCCTATTATACAGAGCTGTGGGATTTATATATATAGGGTACTACATTACTTTTTTTAAATAAAAGTATATACCTAAATAATTATAAGTTGCCCTATATTATTTAGGTATATACTTTTACCTATTAGACCGACTGTAGAGCACAGATAAGTTCGAGTGGTTTCCATGTTTAAATAACTATAGAACTGCAATGTGTAATTGGAGTTATTAATAAATTTAAAACTAAACGTGTAAAACCGTCCGTCTAATTTCGCGATAACAATCCGGTGAATTCACTTCAACGTGATGTGATTAATCTCTATAAAAGAATATGATCACATAATTAAAGTGTACGTTTATAAAAAATATATTTTGGTAAATTAACGATAACTATATAAAAGTTTGGGGTTATTTCGTATTCAAACACGTGCTGTACAAAAACCTATTGAATCTGCATCTTATTTTTATTGTTAATTTTCTTATTGTGTTGAGTACGAGCGGAACTTACACTTACAAGGAAATCACATAACTCCTTCAGTATAGCTATTCGTCACCACTAAAGAGATAATCTTGACTTGTTGCACGCAATGGGATAAGATAAGACATACCTACATAACTGGGAACAACCGAGCATACAAAAACTCGTAGACTTGTTATGGTAAAAATATATTCGAAGGAATAGAATGTATTTGGATCAAAATTTTGTTTATCCAATCGAATATGTAAAATACGCTCACACACAGGGTTAATAACTGAACACACAAAATGTTCGGCGTTAAAAAGTACTAAAGAAAAAAAAAGGCTCCTAACTCTCTGTAAATATCTGAACCAAAAATAACAACGCAACAAAATCTCGTATGCACTCTTAAAACAACTCACATACACAGAATATACAATTGCACTGACGCACAAATTTTCAATGTTAGAACTACTCTTAGTATGAATGGGTCGGCACGATTGGTAAATGACCACGCTCAACTGTTTCGTCTGGTGAGTGTAGAGATCCGGAAACACATTACTTGTGATAGGTGAGGCATTCCATCTTATTCCTCAGGAGTAACGCAACTGCATTACGATTCCTTGTCGGGAATGAATGTGTGGCCGCAGTCATCACTTAGGTGACTAAGTGAACTGTTTGCTTTTGCCCTCAATACTATAAAAAAGCATAAACACAAAGATATAGATTTGCGCGCGCATTTAACATACTAGAGGCTTTAAATAATAAAATTTGCATATTATTGCTTATTTTGCTTATTATGCTTATTGTATAGTGATTTACGATTCACTTATATTTACTTTTGCACAAGTATAACAAACATTGTACAAAAAGGTAGACTTAATTCTAAAAGACATTGATCTTACCAAACTGTTTATATTTCAATATTTGTGAAGCAAGGCCGCAACTCTACGCCCTAAGGTACAGCCTGGCTTACTTTGGGAACCAATGCTTATATGTCTTAAGAAGGTGACCCGACAGACGTTGTTCTGTCCATATTTCAATTAAATCTTTTGTGATCGTTTTCTGAATTTATGATAATTATCCATCGTGATTCACGGTCTTGAGACCAGACAAAAACTAGAAAAAGGGACTCATATATACCACCAGTTTTCCAATTTGCTATTACGAATTTTCCAGCCAACAAATTCCAGCTTCAGCCGTTCTCAAGTTATGCGCTTGGCAAAAACAGGAACAGGATTCAATTGTCATTTATATAAAACAATCTCTAACTCAATATCCTGTAATTTGCAATAAAATTAGATAAACTACTAATTGCCATTCTCAAAACATTCTGAATGAAGTTGATTAAAGACAAGAATTATTAACATTCAGGTGATAGAAAATTAGTCATAATGTACATTCAAATCACGTTCACCTTTACACCTGTCCACACTATATAGTGGACGCTATTATCAGATCCAGTAATACCAAGGTGTCGTTATTTACCCGGATCGTCTCGACTTTGTCACTTTTAACTGCCTAAAAAACGTAGGGCGGCCTCGGGTCTTTTTGTTCTTAGATTATTTAAGAAGATATATTTTGATTTAGTTTTTTTCTTAATTCTTCTTTAAAGTTCTAATACAAATTTCTAAGTATTATTGTCAGTAAAGTCAAGTATAGTACAATAAAGCAAACATTAATAATCGAATAAAATTATATAACAAATTATTTCGTCCGTCTGTACGCACTAATCTCGATACCTAAGCTATGTAACCTATGTATGTATACTGATATAAGAAATCACAAGATCTTAATAGAAAGTTTATAATTATAATATATGAACATTTTGTATGCTTTACAAACTGGGAACTTGGAATCGACACTGTAGATTGGCTGACTACAAAAGACTACGTTACTACTTAGACCTGCACTGATTTTTTCACGTCGTTTTCCTACACGGTCGGGAACGTGGCAAATCAGCACTTAACGATTTCATTTGTGTCAATGGCACAGGAAACGAGCATACAGTTCTTCTGGTTGTACCTACATCTAAGATAGCCCATAGATACCGACTTTCTCCTCAAAAAGTTCTAAGATGTACATGCGATGTCAACACGGAAGACTGAAAAAGAATACCTCGCTAGCATGTCTTTAGATTCTTACACCCTCCATATGAAACACAACCGCTTTGTAATAATACGTCACCTTGCTGTTGTATGGGCGTAGTCCTTCTCCGACCGCGATAACCAATCATGCTCTAGTTTGAAATAACCATTAATACTGTAAAAATGTATTTTTCACAAATTACATCATTCATGCGAGATAAAAATAACAGCTTACATTCCAACGAGCTAAAAGTTGCTAGATACAATCTACAGCCGTGAAAGGGCAAGATTAAATGATAAAGCACTTCACGGATCGTAGGCAGAATCTCATGCTTTGAATCAAGGCTACGTGCCCATTTTACTAATCAGATACAAAAAAAAAATATTGTAACTTGGTTCACAAAAGTCTTGCAAAAACCTTTTTATTATGCATCTCACACAGACTTGATAAATTAAATTCGTCCTTTCTAACACACGGAGACTTACAGTTCTTTTCGTTGATTATTTAAAAGGTTAGTATAATATAAGGATAATATCATTAGAATACTTGCGATGGAGTGTAAAGTAGATGCAATTGGGTCATTTGTATTCATTGATATTGCCTGTGGTGTAACCTACTGAATTTTAATCAGACCGTTGCATGCAAGCTATTTCAATCATTTACGTTAATACCGAGATATTACACATATAAATACAATCATCGTTTGAAAGAAAATAATAAAAAGTTACAACTCACCATTTGCTGAGACTGATTCTGGTGGTGCATTATATACTTTTTTAGTCGACAAATAAAATGTTTAAAATGCAACTGCCTTTACATTCGGCTTCTTTGTGACATAAACGGGAGTAGTTTACATAATGTAAAAAGTAAATTTTAGTTTATTTTTAACCACTGTTCCTTTTCGCTATGCAAAATAAAATCCCTTGTCATCGCAACGTCTTAAACATTCTTTGTGGATTTACAAACATGGTTTCTGAACGCGACCGTAAACGGCAGCCATTTGCAGACAATGGTGTTGGCGGGAAAAGCGACGCGATCGCCATTGCAAAATTGAAACAGAGACATTTAGGGATTTGTCCAAGTAATTGTTTTATTGTTGAAGGTTGGTGCCTTGACTTGCATGCCCTTAAATACTTTTACGATTTTGTTATTTATTACGACAAAACTCTATAGCGCACCCTACACGTTAATAATATAACACGCAAAAAATTCGTGCAAATGAAGATAATTATATTTCCAAAGTAATTTGATATAATTCGTCAAAATAACTATATTTTGGATTCAAAACATTCCTTTCAAACTTTACAGATAGTAAAAATTTTACTCCTCATTCATATTCAATACATTCAGAACAATGCTTAAGACGCATTGCACTATGCGAATGCTATACGATTTAAACGTTTCTAATGTTTATGGTCTGTTAATTGAATATTCAATTATTCGGGCTGCTTGTGGTAATTCTCACTTTCTATGCCTATACTTAAAATCTAGGATCTTATTACTTTGCACGAAAGCAGTAAAATAATTTCATATATTAATTTTTTTTTTTCAAATCTTATATTCACTTTCTTTGGTTTTATCTTAATTATTACAACTAATGTACTATATTATTGGAGAATATATGTGTATATATATATATATTATTACATTCGTCCCATTCCAAGCGTTATACAAGAGAAATGTTAGGATGTACTGATTACATTACAGTTAAATGCTATCCTCATAAAAGAAACGCGAACTAAAAAATTAAAAACGTAATTTGTCAATATAAATATGGTCTCGGGTTATGTCTATACTCTGTCGCTTACGACCTACAGCCTGCGCATGATATTTACCGTATTTTCATTCAAAACACCATTCGCAGAAATGATTTTGCACATGACTATGGTCGTAAAGGGAATAATGTCGCAATGAAAATTGGCAACGGTTCAAAGCACCGAGCGACGTTAAAGGATCGTGGATGATACGCGAAATCTTGTATTCGGCTGTTATTTGATGGATATCATCGTCACGATAAATCGTTTCGGTTCGAGTAAATACCGTGTGTAACAAATATAACCTTAGATAGTGTGATTGTTGAAACCAGAAGTAAAATGTTGAAATTAAATATTGCTTTTAAATTATCCAAAATTCACACTTAAACTAGAAGTAGTCTAAAGTTCACTAAAATATATACTCCGTACAATTTATGACCTATATATTATATACCACGTAAGAATATAGATATAAATTTATGTTCATATATACGATTATTATAAAAAAAAGATACAATTAAATTACGAGATTATTATTAGCCCGCGTATAGACATGTAAGAATGTTTTATCATTAATTTCAAATTTGTTATAAAAAGGAAATCGATGTAATTTATAATGATAATGGCGTTCCATTTGACAGATTTCAAAAACGTATTCGCATGTTTTTTTTTTCTAAGCTGTATAAGGTGTGATACGGCGACGTTCCAGGTCTCACATATTTATTCATAAGCAGTGAGAGTCTTGGTTTACCATAGAACTATGGGAGAATTTTATTTTTTATTTTATATTACATTGAAACTCTCTCATGGACGAAGCTTGTGATACTTTACAGCCTCTTGTCCACGTTGATTAATAAAAATATAGTTGGCATTCGCGAAATGTATTAAAATATAGGGTACCTTTCCTGAAAGGTATTGTAAAAATAGTTGTTAAACAATTATTGCATTTTTCCAAAAAAAAAACTATAAATAAACTATTATTAAAATGTGGTCTTTGGTTCACCAAATAGCCAGAATTGCTGTTATGGAGTTGACCCACACTATTATGTTTATAGATTTTGACAGAAAATTAAATAACTTGTATGTAACGTAATAACTTATTCGATTTTTTACTTCTCTGTTTAGCCACTATATTAAAGTGTTTATATTGCTTTTTCTTTTTACCACAAATTAATGATTAAACAGGAATTAAAAAAAAAGCGACGCCTGGATTAAATAAGGTGAAGTAATAAATTAAAAAGAAAATTTACTTTAGGTTGGTAATGCCTAAAAACATTTATTTTAGTGATATGTTAAAACCAATGAGTACACGTGTTGACGGGATCGTCGTTTTTTGTGCTCGAGTTGTGTCATTCGGTATCTTTCAAGTTCACACGCACCGATTTGTTGGGATGTCTGCTTTGTGTCTGCCGGGCGATATGTCTAATTAATGAGTTGAAAGCGATTCCCTTGCTTTATTTTACGCGACTTAAGTGGGCGTAAGTGCTCTAAGCATTTGTTCCGCGGTAACGGGAAAGATTGCGATGACAATTACTGAGAAATATTAATAAATAACATTTTGGATATATATGTGCAGTCCACCAATTTGAAATGGCTATATTATACTTCTCAAGAGGTGAAGCCCATTCCCATAGGCTATTAATTTATTATATATACGTCTCGTTATGTGTACATATGTATACGATAAGTAGATATCATATTTATTAGTAACTTTAAATGAGCTTTATCCATTTTTGCTTTCTTAATAAGCTGTGTGCTTTTAGGTTTAATTGTAATAATCTTATTTTGAAGCATTTACGTTTTAATGTACTTTAAGTACTGTCGTACTGTAGGTGGATCTTCAGGTTTCTGTAACTTGTAGCTGTTCATTTATACTGTAGTACGTTGCAGATATTTTTTAGCTGTAACATGAATAGGTTGGCACTACCGGGTAAAGGATAAGCTCTCACAAAATACCAGCGAAGTAGCAATATTCGTATGCTGAGTGTAGGGGTTAAATCCATCGCAACAACAAATTACAACGCTTGTGCATCTTTGATTAAGATAGATGAAGATGTCGCGGGCTACAGTCAGCTCTTACTACCAACTAAACTGTGCGCGCGCTTGTCGCCTCCTGACATTATATATTTATTTATATTTTTATTAATTTATATATATATATATATATATATATATTTATATTTTAGGTTGTATATGTAAACATGCTCAGCTTAAAGACTGAATCCGCTTACGCTTATGTCTTTAGACATGTTTGCTTTTAAGTACCATATGACTGTGTCCTTACGATCCGCTAAAACAATAAACACTATAATGAAATGGTATTGTCAGTCATCGAAGCATAATAACAATGTAGTAGTGGAATGTTTTGTAGGAATTAAAAATACAAATGTAAACAATCACGCCTATAATCCGAAGAGGGGTATGTAGCTAATCAACAGTCTAAATGATTATTTGACTTGAATGGTAAGAAGGTTAAGAGATGAACTATATTGATTTATTGTCAAAGTTGTTAACCTATCGCTAACAATAGATAAATACTTTTACAGCGTACTGTAAAAAGAGAAGTAGTCAGCACATTCCACGTTTTTCTCTTTTTGCGGTTAACACGGAAGGTCAAATAATATTAATTACAAAACATTAGAACACTAATCAGATTATTGTTTATATATTTACTTTATCAATTTCCTAATTATATATTATAGGTCTATAAATATAAATAACTTTAGTTGTATTTCACTTTACGATTTCTTGGCTGCCGTTCGTAGTGTGTCAATAAATATATAACGCTTTTAATATATTCATTGTTTACTTATTGATTGTCAAAATAATACAACCGTCTCGGATAAAGAATTCACAGATCAGACATGTTCCAGTGAAAGAAACTTGTTTCTAACAATAATATATAGTTACAATATATATTTTAAGTTTACTTAGATGAGTCTAAAGCGTTCATTTCAGTTCCTTTACTATATTAGTTTCAATTTTACAAGTCATAATTTATGAACGTTTTGTCGTTTTTTTGTATAAACTTATACATTATAGATTAAAGGGACAAAATAATACTTTACGCAATCTACTTACGAGTAGAATTAATTTATGTTTTTTATATCAACAACATACCTCCTTACTAGTTCCGTCTATTTAACAATACATTCTGGAGCAGTCTTCTAAACCTTTTTTATATCTATATAGATTTGAATAAATACCTTTTATAATAAATGAATGAAGGATCATGTAATAAGAACTGATTATTCAAAAATAAGGTAACATAAATAAATATAGTGCACATGATAAATCTATCGAATATAACTGAAGAAGTAATTGAATAATTACCTAAAGATATTATAAGACGATCGGTCGATAGTTTTGAATGAAATAAATGTGACAGATAAATAAAACATTTTATCAAAATAACAAAATGGCCTCGGATACCCATACTAAGAAGCATTCCATTCTCGAAACACGTTCAATATTTTACGTATTTAAAACGTTCAAACAAGTATAAACATGTATATACATGTAGTTTATGTGTAGCCTCGTTAATTTGTTGAGATATAATACAGTCTTCACACACTTACGACAACTTATCAATCTGTCGGCTACAATTAGGGTGCCCTGCATTACCATAAGTGCCACCATAAAACTTTGACCGGCTTGCGTCTCTTCAGAGTCGTAAAAATCCTTATCGCATGTGTTGTGTCTTTTGACAGCTGCAAAGACCTACTTAGATAGTTGTAGGAAATATCTTGAGATTTTAACCTCGTCTAAATATATACGATGTTTTAATGTCAATTACTCATTGACTTACGAATAGAAATATTTTTGGCCGATTTTAAGGTATACTATTTTTTTTATCATATATATATAATATCGTCCTGCTCAATTTCGAAGACGGCGATTATCTTCTGATCAGATGAATTAATCTATTCGATTCCACCATTCGACTAGTTAATTGCTTGGAATAGTTGGAAGGGGGACGGCCGGGGATGTTCTATCGTGGACGCGGGACGGAAGTTCCAAATGCGAAAACACAAAAACTGCTATTGGTACAACCCTTGTCATGATTGATTCTCGATAAGCTCTGAATGTAGATCATGTTTACTCAACACACACACAATCTCTGGGGGAGATGCATACAAAAGATTCAAGAAATAGATAAAATTCTTTAATACAAGAAATTAATGTTAATGTAGTTTTATAAAATTAAATATTACCATGTAATAACAACATAATTAAAAATATTTTTATTTATAATATTTCAGGACGGGGAGAGGCTGTTCATGGGAGCCCCTGGAAGCTTTTATTGGCAAGGTGAGCAAAATAGAATAAACGAAAAAAAATGCTTTAGATGAAACAAATTGCCCGTACACCATTTCTATACAATCAATAAAAAATCTTTTGGCGTTTAGAAATCCAGTTATTAGTTACACAACCAGTTTCTTTAGTGAAAA
Source organism: Teinopalpus imperialis (assembly GCA_029286865.1). NCBI lineage: Eukaryota > Metazoa > Arthropoda > Insecta > Lepidoptera > Papilionidae > Teinopalpus > Teinopalpus imperialis. Next base: position 1,999,803 of record JAGSMU010000045.1, on the reverse strand, counting down.
GAGATATGTCAACCAGTATATTTTATTTATTTGAACACTCATTTGAAATAGTAATGCGGGCTTTTGATTCATTCAAAGACCTTTTCTCACATGTTAACCTAATTGTGTATTAAGCAATAAATAAATAAATGTGTAAATTGAAATTGTAATAAAAATTCACAGGGCGAACGTTATCCATAGACACTAGAGCAAGGTTCAACTACTATATGCCGAAGGAAGGTAAAAAAAAAGTCCAAGACGGATTGACCACGTAACTTTTTTAACCGAAATAACATAGCAAGAGGCTTCTGTACGCCTAATCTTACAAATTAAGACTGCCAAACCATTTTCAGATTATTCGATACTAATTTCTGTGATTTTGAGCAAATTAGGGGCACAACAGCTCTTTTCTATTATTATTAAAAAACTTAAGATATACCTTGATATTAACACATTTAACATACATAAGAGTAAATTTTGACGGATATCAGAGTTGTGTTGAAATTAATTATAAACAAAATTTTAATTGTTGAAAGTTGTCGAAGATATAAAACAAATTGCAGTTGCAACTGCAGCCAGGTTGTTTTATTTAGTTTTAAGTTATAAAAAATGTATATTTCGATTAATTTAAATATACTTTGATAACACTGTTAATCAACTACATTTAAATTAAATTTTGATGATATTCAAATGTCTTACAAACAGACATGTAGTACTAAAATATCAGAAGTGAAATACAATTAAATAAAAGTTATAGTGAGGAATTGCATAAATTTAATAAATAATTAGAGTGGCGGAGCCAGAAGCTGCTGCAGCTTCTTTATAGCAGTAGCGTGAATGTGTCGGCTCGTTCGTTGAGAACGATATCCTCACAGAATACAAACGTAAAATAGCAGCATAACGCTACTGTATGGATACGGGGACTTATCAACAGTTAACGAGGCATTCCACCTCAGTCCTCAGGGGTAGCATCACATATGCATCTTGTATCCTTGTTGGTAGATGTCATGGTCTCATGATCAGTAGGCAATATCCTGTACTGCGTTCTTTTGTCAACATTAATATAATTTAAAAAATACACATAAAAGATAATAAGTATCCCTAACAATACTCAAAATCACACAAATACTATTGAAAATCTGCCCATTGACTTTCTTGTCAACCCATCAATCATTGGCATCAAACAGCGCTTCAACTAACGTGAAAATAGCCGTTCTCATTGCCCATGGTCAACCCATACCCCTATGTTTCCGATAGACCATTAAACTATACATAGATGGATGATTTTATATAGATGCACGAAACTTCATTATAATCATGGCCTACCCATATCATAAGACTGTGCTAACTTAATATATCTTCAAGAGATATAATTAACGATATAATTTCGGGACGTAGTTCCTGGGAGGAGTCTAAATGTGTTATAAGTATTAAGTACTCATTGTAAACCGCTTATAGAAGATAAGGCTTTTGAGATTATAAATTGTTTAATGAATAAATCAGGTTATTTTAAATTTAGCCCGATCTGTTTCGAGGGGTGGCACAAAATCGAAAATAGAATGCTTTCGGTGTTCATTAACAGCTAACGACTTTTTGTATTCATCACGAGTGCTTTGAACTTCGTTTGGTTTTGTCTAATGATTAATTATAATAAACACTTTGCTATTTTTGATTGTGTTCCTCCTTTCGATTAAGACCCTTTGGTGACGAGGCTTTTAATCGAGTCCTTACAATGAACCTGCGTTTTGATTAACTGTGAATAGACGTGGATGTGAGATGACAAGTTGTAGGTCGACTTCCCACCACATGGATTGGGTAGACCCACATTCCATACTTACATGAAATAGGAGATGGTCTTCTTTTCCATCCACTATACTCCTACGTGATGGGTTATTTTGGTTTTAATAAATGCTTTAGATGAAAGGTGTCCATGCTTTAACTTTATAAGTTCATATAAATATTTAATTGGCTTTTACAATGGTGTAACAAGGATTTGGTAAAAAAAAATAACATTCGAACCGCTAAATATTGGAGTTGCGATTATTAAAATAAAGGTCCGGTATATTTATTACTCATTCACTAAAAATAATTCAAATGAAATGTAAAAATTATATAGTAATGTTAGATCCCCGTGTCTTTCTACTTACAACAATAACTCGACCTGGGAACTGTGTAGCACTGCGCCCTCGTTGAGTACGAGTGTGAATTAGCAGTATAATTCTTCTGTGATTTGTATGTTACGAATCCTGAGACCCAAGTAGATAACGAGACGATTCCGTCTTAGTCGTAATGGGGTGCCAAAGAGGGTGTATCTTAAATACTCATTAAGATTGGACGTAAAGGGCCAAAGTCATTACTTACCGACAGGTGAATTGTGTGCACGTTCATGACCCCTTATATTATACATTTATATAAAAGGTAACTTGCAGGATTTTTGTACTATAATTTTATATTTAATGGGGTCTGTAGTAGGTTACTTTTAGTATTTACTTTTCCAATCCTGAACTACTACTATAAACTAAAACTATAAATAAATCTTTAATAATCAATCTGTACAAAATTATTTAAAGAATTGTGATACTAAATGTGCAAAAATATCCAATATTGAAATTTAACATTAATCGAAAATTCTTACAATTTTATTGTTATAATCTAAAAAAAAATTTAATTTTGAAATTTTTTGATTAGTAGTATAATAAAATTATTAATATGTTTAGAGAAAATGCTAAAAAAGGTTATTGATTTTGATAATAACGCAGTTATATAACATAATATATAATCTCTTGCATCTTTTCCGTTAAGGTCAACTGAAAGTTCAAACACTAAACGGAAAGAGTGTTCACATCGCCACACCAGAAGCGAGTCCCAAGTATGATGATTCATATATGGGTTATTCAGTGACTGTAGGAGATTTTGCTGATCAGGGCGAACAAGGAGTTGCTGTTGGTGTCCCGAGGGGTGCAGACTTGAAAGGACTGGTTAGTATATCTTAAGGCGTTCTAATCAAAATAGTAATCCTATTTTTTTGACTTTATTGCATTTTTGCGTTGTAATATATGTTTGTATGTTTTGCATTAAAATTCCAATTCGTTTTTCACGTTTGAAATCATAAAGATATTAATACCGATTACGTTAGTATGTTATACTCGTATTTAATGCAAAATTTTATAACTTTAAGGTTGTCCTGTACACGTGGGATTTGATGAACATCAAAAATATTAGCGGTTCACAAATCGGTGCCTACTTCGGCTACAGTCTCGCATCCGGAGATATCGACGGCGACGGCACTGATGACGTCATCGTTGGCGCACCTATGTTCACCAAGCCCAAGAGCAATGGATACGAGCACGGAAGGATCTACGTTATCTATCAAGGCAAAAATAGGGTAAGGTAGAATTTTCACATGCTTTCTGATACTTCGTTATAACGAAATTGGTATACCAAAACATGTTTCACAGTGGTAGGAACACGCTGCAGTTGGTGTTTGGAATTAAGGATTAGGGCCGACTAGGGAGTTGACTCTGTACTCGTTTGTATGTAGTCTAAAGAAGTAAATAATCATTTAAATAATCAAGACGGTGTCAGTTGATAGATGGTTTGATTTCATAGATTATTTTAACAAAAAAAATAAAAAGAGATTCGTTTCCAGGCATTTTCAAAGAACCACGCACGCACGGGAGAGGTATCTAGGGGAAGATTTGGTTTAGCCGTCACATCACTTGGAGATATTAACTATGATGGATTTGGTGGTAAGTTTATCTCTTTCCATTCTATTCGATTTCTTTATATTTTATTGTTAAATAACGATTTAATACAACTTAATAAAAAGTCAGCCGTGTTATAAGTAGTTCAGCTCGAACAAAGAAGAGAGGCAGACTAGGCTAATATGGAATATCAACATTAAATTACTTACTGACAATACTGTTGATGATTCATTATCGATCGTGAATGTGTATGCCATGGGCCTTTGGAATCACTTATTATCAGATGAAATATGCACGTGTGTAACCCTTGGTTTTATAAAAACCTTAATGTAGACAGTACTGAATTCTCTTTAACATTGAATTTATAATAATATATTCGCCAATGGGATAAAGTTTAAAAAAGGGGAGCTTGTAATAACGTGACCCGTGCTAAAATGTATTTGGTACTCAAATTATAAAATATGTTCTACGAAAACTATCTTTATTTCTGCAAAGGGATCTTTACAACCTCGAGAGCTTTACTAAAAACTATCTTCAACAAATATTTAAGAAACATGCCATGTCACTTCTGAAGAATGAGATGGGATCGTCTCGCTGCCATCAACTGGATCTCCCGTATACTTACCAAAGGAAACAAGGCAACCAATTTACGCTAATGCTCTGCGAGGGTGTGATCCTTTCCTCTAGAGCCGATCCATTCATGCTATTATTGAAATTAATATAGTTAAGATAAAAGAGATAAATAAGATAAATTCATTATTCTTTTTTTAACTTTCAGATATAGCGGTAGGTGCACCATACGGCGGAGAGAATGGCAAAGGAGTTGTGTACATTTACCATGGTAGTGAAAATGGATTAGCCGAGAAATACTCGCAAGCCATCACCGCCGAGGAGATTGGCCCTTCGCTCACCACCTTTGGATTTTCTCTGTCTGGGGGAACAGATTTAGATGATAATCATTATACGGACTTGGCTGTCGGCGCATATAAGTCTGATAGCGTTGTCTTTCTGAAGTGAGTATTCTTCATTATTCAAATAATCACTTTGATAACAAATATGTTTTAGGGCTTATTTATTAGTTGTTTAAATTTCACCGTAAAATCGGATAGCTAACTCCGTCTACGACATTGGGATGTTGTATGGTTTTGAATCTTATTGTTCGTGTTTCAACCTTGATGATAAATGCAATCGGAGTTTTAAGATCATCATATTTTGATTTTAAGTATCGCTTATTTCAACAATTGTTCTTAACTTTTATGTTTAAATCATAAATGCATATGGGCATTTTATTTGTTTTCATGCCATTGTTTTTATAATTTTTTTTAAGTAAAAAGTTGGTAGTTTCAAAGTAATGCTGCGTTTTTATAATATTTTACCGGTATTTTGTTTTAGTCTTATATATTATATTGCCATAAATCATAAATATAAAACATAAATATTTTTAATTCGCTTTTATTTCATTAACTTGTAAGAATGTAATGAAACATCTTGTCACGTAGGTCCTTGCCGTTGTTTAACAATATGTAATGAAACCCTGTTCCTAAAGCGTATTAGTGCCAAAATTAGGTGGAAATATTAAGGAAAAATATTATTTTATATATAATAATATTATATAATAAATGGGTAGTTGCAGCCTGTGGGGGAGGCTGGTGATGATATCACGCATCTACAGTGTGATAGATACTTCTAGCTTAGTTATATAGAAACATAAACTTACTAACGAAGTTTATCGTTTGCCAGATCACGTCCAGTGGTGAAGGTGATGGCTGCGGTGAAGTTTGCGGAGGCGTCAAAGCTGATCTCGATGTCTGATAAGAACTGCCGCCTGGCTAACGGCACCGAGGTCTCTTGCGCGCACCTCATGTACTGCCTCTCCTATAACGGCATCAACGTCGACCAGCAGATCGGTGGGTTCAAACTTAAGTTTCTAACTTATGAACCTTATATAGTATATTCCATCCTTCATTATATACATAATGAAGGATGGAATCGAACTGTGTTATAAGTAGTTTGTTCTTAACAGTAATAAGCTAACGGTCAGTAGCATACGCCTGCGCCGAGGATTACAGGTTAAATGTAGGTCGTAGCTAGTAGACACCCCTACTACGCTGAACTTTTAATCAGAATATTGTCATATGAACTTCTAAAATGTGGGATATTTGTTGGTGTCTTCCGAAATAAATGAGTAAAAATTTTATTGTTGTATTATACTGTTAAACAGTATAATATACGTACTTATTATAAAATTTTCTAGTTTCTTCGGTGTTGTATCTTTGTCTACCAGACCTAAACCTTATGTCATAAAACAATGTTTCAGATATTTTAAAAAATATATATAAAACTATAATTAAAATTAAACAAGTACAAATTATTGAGAATAATTTGGATATTTATTAAATTAAAATACGAATATAAAAATATTGAGTTATGTACTAAACCATGAGTCTCAATCAATGCTAAGGTTAATTGAAAGTGAACTTGTTTTTTTTAAAATTTAAATGTGGATTTGCTTTTTATTCGTAATGCAATCTCTACAATATTTGTGTATCTAGTTTATTAATGTGTTGTATATGGTATCGTTTATATTTTTTCTGCTTGCAGCGGAAGGATATATCTGTTACTTCGGTGAGTGGTAGCAAACAATTGGATCGAACCTCAAAATTATATTATGTAAATAATAATTTCATTATTATTTCAGAAATCATGTGTTTATAACGGAAATTTGACACTGATCACTTCGTTTATCAATGGTAAACAAATAATTAGAGTAGTGAAATTCAATAGATTTCTATTGTACTAAATTCGAAAGGGGGAAACACAATTGTTTATTTTTAAATAATCTGAATAAAATGAAATTAAACTATATCAGAATTTATCAATATAATGTTCTTTTAATGAAAGCGAACCTTTTTATATAAGTGTAAAATAATTGAAGATATATTAAGTTAAATGCTAAATTATTTTTTGATCGATTATGCACAAAATGTATGCAAAATAGGTAGGGCTTGATGAAAGAAATGTAAAACATTAGAGCAAGAAAGGTTTCATGAAAATCATTATATGTCATCAAACTTATATCCAAAACGGGATTATTCTAAAATTTATGCTACACTATGATCTATGCATATTACAAATATGGAGGAGTGTGGTTTAGTATAAAAAAAACTCCATCTGAAAAATATAATTCCAGTTTAAACCGTTAGATTGGATATTCTAATGAAAAAATAATGAAGTTATGGTTTTCCTATTATGTTTATTGTTAGCGATGCACGAACCACACCTTAGCGGCACATAAATGTCTAGATAACTTGAAATACCTATAGATATGTACATATTTCTAGTGATATCCTATACTAGAAAAGTCACACCATGTTCATTGTGATTCGCATGAAAATATTTACTACTTAATGATAACTTTTTTTTTAAATAATGTTAGATAGAGATGGGACGAGTACAGTCCACCTGATGATAAGTGATGACTGCAGCGCAAGACATCCATATTCAAAGATTCAAGATGGACACGCTTTATCAACACGGAGAACTGAGATGGATGCCCTTATTACTCGTAATCTATGCTCCGGATCCACTGACTAAGCGAAACACAGTAGCGTTATACTTCTATTAACTAAAAATAGTATTCTGTAAGGGCGTGGTCCCCAGTTGAACCGACCCTTTCATTGCTCTATCATTGTTAAAAAATTCTTTAATATCTCATATATTTTAGTTTTATTATTTAGTATATCAAATTAATATAGTTATATAGATTAAAACTGTAAATATTAGTATAAATTATATGAATATTAATATTGTGATAAATAATGGTTTAAGGTAGCACTTGTGTATTTAAGGTTGTAACTAAATCGCATCTGTATCTTTCCATATATCAAGATTTCTTGGTGACGATCGAGCTAGACTCGCGACAGAAGACCAGCAAGCGTATGTTCGTGTTCGACACGCGACAGACCGTGTACACCACACACATACTGCTCACCCAGGGTCAGGAGGAGTGCCGCGACATGGTGGTCTACCTTGACGTGAGTATTATAACTTCACAGCATCACCATGAAAGGATCTATCCAAGTTGCTAATGTCCAAAATTACTGAACAGATTTTGTTTCTAAATTTCCAACATTCTCCTCAAAAACACAAAAGTTCGCATAAAATACGAAGTCATCAGTCAATTACTTAATAAGTAATTACTTAATACATAATCGATTGTCTCTAAAAAAAAGATACTTAATCTGAAATAATTTAATAAACGCGTAACTGTCGATTTTAATTGTGTCAGCAAGGCAAGTAACATTAACACTAACATACAAAATAAGTAACATGAAGTCAGTGTCATTTAGCGGTCTATTAGTGATCGGACGGCAGAGTATGAAGGGGCCACGCCATCACTATACCTCGATAACGCTGCTGTGTTTCGTATGGTGAGTGTACGATTATCATTAACCATCGGGTGAATTGTTTGCTCGTTTATCACATCTAATGTTGTAAAAATTTCCATTAAAAATGTATTGTAAAAGGACATTTAATTTTCATATACGTTAAATATTCATTTGTTCAATAATCAAATTACAGGAAGAGATCCGCGACAAGTTGAGCCCCATCGAAGTGAAGATGAGCTACGAGCTGGTGACGCAGCCCTCGGGCGACGTGGTGCCCCCGGTGCTTGACCGCACCAAGAGCATCGTGCACACGGACTCCCTCAACATACAGAAGAACTGCGGACCCGATAACATTTGCATACCTGATCTGAGCATGGCTGTTACTACGTAAGTTTGGACTGTTTGTAGTTACTGCAATAGTTATTATGTTAATTAATACAATAGTTATTATGTTAATTACTACAATAGTTATTATGTTAATCACTACAATAGTTATTATGTTAATTACTACAGTAGTTATTATGTTAATTACTACAATAGTTATTATGTTAATTACTACAATAGTTATTATGTTAATTACTACAGTAGTTATTATGTTAATTACTACAATAGTTATTATGTTAATTACTACAATAGTTATTATGTTAATTACTACAATAGTTATTATGTTAATTACTACAATAGTTATTATGTTAATTACTACAATAGTTATGTTAATTACTACAATAGTTATAGTCGTCATAGTTCTAGGGCTCGGTCTGTGAAATCTAACGTAGTTCGGGCCCACCGATTGATTATCGTCGTGAACCTTCCTCTAGCATAAGCATTGGTTATGTTTAATGTTAAAGAAAATGTTGTAATTACTTCAGGGAACGAGAAGTCTACTTAATATTTTATAGATTTATAAAAAGTTTATAAAAAACATTGGTAAAGATGATGGAGTGCGTTCATTATTTTAAGAGGAAGTTTGGAAGTTACACCTGTGTTGATTAAGTTAACAGACACAGGTTGGCATGAGTTGGAAATGTAATGAGAATAAAAGTAAGGGGACCATAATATGGATGTGGACGGATTCAATGTGAAAGTAAGACCATGCGTGGCGGTGATCACTTACCACCAGTTAGCCGCTTGCCACCTGGTCTATATATAAAAAAAAAAGATTAATGGATTATGTAAGAACTTACATATAAGTAGCAGGTGTGGATGTATATTTGACGGTAAAACGAGATGAATGAAAAGATACGTCTCTTGTAAAATATGTATGTTTGTGGGATATTCCCTACACCGCGAGATCTGAAAACACTAAAATGCGTTTTGCAAGAATATTACCCTCAACTAAGCCTTTTTTTGTGTGAGGGTAAGAAACTTACACATTGATGGTAAGTGATTACTGTCGCTGATGATATCCACATTCGTCCTCTGTGAGGACTAAGAGAAGAACCCTTACACCTGGTGGGTCTAAAGGTACAGAGACTCTTGGAGGTGACAATACAGGTGCATCTTGAATCTTTCTCTAGGATCTCTAAAATCTATATAACAAAAATATTCTTACAAACCTTTTGGATCCGCAGGCCCACTACGAACTACGTGCTAGGAACAGGGGAGAACCTGAACATAGATGTCAAGATTCACAACTACGCGGAAGACGCCTACGAGGCTGGATACTACCTCCATCTGCCCGCCGGCGTTAACTACACCAAGATGGAGAGGCTGGACAAGGACAACGTGGACGCCGCACCAATCTACTGCACCGTCAAGAACAAGGGGAGCGGTGGAAACAACACCCTCAAATGTGATTTAGGCAATCCTTTGGCTAGTGATCAGAAGGTAAACGTAAAAATAGTTACATTAAACTTAATGCAGAGACACGGTGCTGTTTGCCTGATCGGATAATGAACACGCCCTTACATAATACCAACGTGATATAGGAAAATAACGCTACTGTGTTTTGGTTGGTGCATGTAGGGTTCCGGAGACTGATTAGTGCTGCGGTGGCATTCGATCTTAGTCCTCAGAATGATGAAGCATCTACATTATGATTCCTCACCGAGGATGGATGTGGGTGTCATGAGCAACAGGATATTTACCGAATTTACCATGGAGAGTGTTCTGAGTTCGGATTAATTCCAGCACCTGAGTTTAAACATCGTCATCACTACTGAATTCAAAATTTCATCCTCATCATCTCGAAAGTTGGCAATCCATCACTGTGCGCTTTACGCGAAATTTCCTGCCACGCACAACCACACTGTGGGACCAGCTGTCGCCAGCGGTATTTCCGAACCGATAAGACTTAGGGTTTAAGTGTTGCAGATGTTCATGGGCGGCGGTAATCACTTAGCTAACGAGCTGATTGTTCGTTTTCCATACCTTAAAAAAAAGTCATTTGCCTTCAGGAGAACTGTGTGCTCTTTTCAACCTCAATACAATAAAATATTTTTTTTAAATTAATTCAATAATATATGAAGAAAACTATGTCCGAATTGTTTCAGTCATTGTGGAGATCAGCGAGCATAAATACGCACAGACAAACAGACTAAAAACTTGTTTACTATACATGCATAGATTTACATTCTTAGTTAATATTATTACTGTTTTGCAGGTGAACTTCCGCGTAGTTCTGGAAGTGGACTCTCAAGTGACCGATCTGATATTCGACATGGAGGTGAACTCCACTAACCCGGAGCCCCCGGAGTCCAGCAAGGACAACAAGATACATTTGGCGATAGGTGTGATAGTGAAAGCAGATCTCTCTATTATTGGGTAAGTAATTGGCAGAAAAACATTTTTTATACGTACAAAAGCAGAAATTATATTAATAATATAATAATAGCAAAATAAAAGAATTAAAAAAATAAAACAACAAACAGACTCGTAACAATAATAATATAATATTAATTTTATTTATATGGTAAATAAAACAAAAAAGAAGTTCATGTCTCGACAACAATGGATACGGGATTTTGTATTATAAGATAATTATATATAACAATACATGTTTGAGGGATGTATAATTTGAACCCATGTTAATCCAATTTTCGAATCAAAAGTTGAAAAATTATGACTCGAGAGTTTCTCCTAACGAAAATGAATCGTACAAATTAGCCAAAAAGTATCAGAGAAATCGGTATTTATATATGACAAATCATCACTCACTTATACTTACACTATAAAACAATTAATACTTATAAAAGAATGAAGCCCGTCAACCCGCAGGGACTTGGGGACCTTCAAGAAAAGAACCCACTCGTTTCCCAAAGACCGGCAACGTACTTGCACATATTTTGTTGTTGCGAAAGTTCGTAGGCTACGATGATCACTTCCCGTCAGCTCGCAGCCTCTTCTATAAAAAGAAATATGCAGCTACCTTACATACTCTTATGAGTACTCCCTGAAACGAAATTAGTTGCCAAATTGCCTCTTCAACGTCACTACTAAAAGGCACATTACTGAAAAACATAATTAATATTTTCTAGAACATCCGACCCACCTGAGCTCCACTATAATGCGTCTCTATACGAAGCACAGAACTTGAAGAACGACTCCGGTCTGGGGCCACAAATTATTTACAAGTACAACATCAAGAACGAGGGACCCTTTGCGGTGGACGAGGCGGACATTTACATAATGTGGCCCTACCAGACTCTCACAGGTAATATAACATTAATAGCATGAAACGCCAGTAGCCTAATGCATCGTTTTCAACGTTTTATTCTTTTTATATTTCCTTTTCCTTTGAGAATTAATGTGGATGTCATGGACTTTGAAATCATTAGGTAGTTGCCTATTTGCTTGTTTATCCTCTCATATATTATAAATAGTTTCACTAATGAGTACTCTACTCTGTATAGGTATTTCTGTAGTAATAGTAGACTAAAAGAAAATTTTCTTATTTCAGGAGAAAACTTGATGTACATGTTGGTACAACCCCAGTGGCTAGGCGACATGGTGTGCGACGTCGCTCGCCAGATCAACCCTGCCAACTTGTTTATATCAAACCCTTACGCCTTCATGCTGGCAAAGGAGAAGGAAGGTCAGTAGTCAATGTTTGAGGGTTATAAGATTACTCAATCGTCAATGTATAAGTTTTATTTCATTACAAACTAAGTGAGCAAACCGATCCCCGGTGCCGGCCCCAATGAGATCGTTAATTACAACTGCTGATCTACCGCGTGTTTGGTGGTGAAAAAAATTTCGAAAACACGTGAAATCCGCTCTCTCTAGAGAGGTCGAGCCTATCCCCAACATTGGGATTTACATACATAAACTGTTGTTTCCTTTTTTAAACATAAAGGTAACATATATTATTATTTTTTCCAGCTATGTTAAGCAGTGGGATGTACGAAGCCGCCCAATTATCTGGAGGAAGTGGTTATTACGGACAACGTATGTATATTTTCGATAATATGTGGATTTTACTGTTAAGGCAAATGAATGACTCCTCTCAACTGGTGAAGGAAAACATACGAGTATGAAATAGTAGCATGATGCTGCTATTTTTTGCAGGGTGAGTGCAAAAATCCGGAGACATTCCAACAAAACTTAACGAGGCATTCCATCTAGTCCTCAGGGATGACAAAGCATCTTGGATCCTTGTTGATGATAAATGTAAATTTCATGGGTGAAATGTGTTAACTAGTTTTATAAAAAGAAAACAGTATTTTTATTATAATAAATATATGTATTACTTTTACAGAATATTGGGAACAGCAAACTTTTACAAATGGTAATACTCAAACTGGCCAAGTATCTGGTAATCAGTTTGGTGGCGGCCAAGTTTTCGGTAATCAATATGGTAATACACAAGTAACTGGCAATCAATATGGAAGTGGGCAAGTTTCCGGAGGGCAATATGGAGGTGGGCAAGTTTCAGGTGGCCAAGTGTTCAAATCTCAATATGGTAATGACCAAGTCTCCAGTGGCGGACATGTTTCCAACGACCATTTTGCAAATAGTCAAAGTGGTAGTCACGCCCATAGTGGTGTTATAGGCGGCAGTGCAGGTAATTCTGGAGGCACTTACGTTTATAACAAAACTTGGTCTAGCAGTGATAACTTTGGCGAGGACTTAACCTCTGAACAACAAGAACAGATACGAAAAGCTTTACTAGCAGCTGCCAGCAATTCAAACAATCAAGGATCGATTGATCGAAAGTTCTCACAAGGCAGCTATAGCCACAGTGGTAACGCCCAAGGTCAAGGTCAAACTACATACGGCCAAGGGAATCAAGTAACTTACGGACAAGGACAAAGAACCTCTAGTCAAGAAAACCATAATCAAGGACACATGCAAATTCAAGGAGGAAGCATGGAAGGTCGGCAACAAAGTGGATATGGACAAGGTTATGAAACACATGGTTTCGTACAAGGAGGCCAAGGGCATGGTGTGATTGAAAATGGTGGGGCGTATGGACAGGGTGGCCAGGTCGTCAGAGTTAGGAACAAGACAGTACTATACGATGAGAATCATAATGTTATTTCTCAATCCGAAACAAGCACAGAATACGGATCCTTGGGACACGAGGGTGAAGCTGGCAGTTCTTTTAATACGTGAGTATTACAGCATTAATGTTGGCCAATATTATCATCGTCGGTTTAAGCAATCGAACCATTCGACAAATAGAACCCAGTCGTAACAGGAGTGGATCGGCTGGATGGACCTCGTCCTAAAACCGTAAATTAGCATAAAACTGATGTGTTTCATAAGGTGCTTGTAGGGATACGGAGAGCCAAATACAGGCGGGTATTGATTCATTCATCATTGTCATTATCATCACAGTTTATCCACAGTCCACTGCGGAACTTAGGCCTCTTCCATAGGTTACCGCTAAGCATGATCCTAAGCCACTTGCATCTGGCGACTTCAAGTAAACTCGCATGGGCCGTCGCTCCATCTAGTGGGGTATCCCACCCTGCGACTCCCACTCCGAGGTTGCCACTCAAGAACTTTTCTTGCCCATCGGTTATTGGTTCTACGAACTATATGGCCCATTCCCACTTAAGCTTGCTAATTTTTGTGGTATGTCACCCTCCTTATGCTGCGGATGTCTACGTCATTAGTATATATAGCTCGCTGTGTGACTCTCGATCTTTCTCGTTCTCTCAGCACGGTACAGAGACATGGGTCTCTGTACCCGTATTTGATTCATTATCAAGGTTAAATGTGGGTGTCATGGATCGAAGGCATCACTTACCACCAAGTGAACTGTGTGCTTTTCTTTGTCGTTTGTCATCCTCAAAACAATAAATATAATATGACTATTACACTATTCAGTAAACTAACTGAAAAATACTGCATAATATGCTATGCATGATAATTGAAGTTATTATAATAATTATATTATTAAGGTGTTAACTGAACATTTTCCATTGCTTTATTATTAGGAAAACATACCTAAGCAAACGATATAACATCTCCAAATATTTCATCTCCGATTTATCCTTCCAGTTACGTGAACAGTCAAGCGGGTGGTCAAAACCGAGGATCCGGTCAAGCTTTCATTCACGGCACGTGGGCCACTACTGAAACCGTGAACTCTGACATCATGAATGCAGGCTCTAATAGGTTTAGAGGAGAATCAAGCATCACTGTTGTTGGCGATGAAGATGAGGATGAAATAGGAGGTTTTGGAGCGTACGCGGCGAGGAATCCAAACAATGAATTTAGGTTTGGAATTGCCGATGTCTCTGGAAGCACGGGAAGTCAAAGTTCTGGAGGCGTTCAGGGTGGTTCTGGAGCTGTTTCAAACTCTGGCAGCTACCAGTCAAACTATGGAAATGCGCAAGGGTCTAGGTACCAAGGAGGTGTGGCTGGAGTCCAAGAAGGAAATCAAGGTGGAGGCGGCGCTTATGCTAGCAGTGGCGGTACCAGCTATTCGTATTCTTCACAATCTGGTAATTTTATATAATAATCTATAAAATTTTATACATAAAATCTGGTAATTTTATATATAAAATACTCAATGCCTTTACAAGGAAATAATTAAATATTCAAATTTATATAAATAATACAATAATACTGTTCCTCAATAAGCGTACTGTATCTCAAGATCGGTCCTGGATTTGGTTCTATTTATTAATGTTTGTAATAGTCAGAATTAGGTTTTTATGGAAAGCAAAATTGCAAAAGATTACCGGAAAATTGACGAATAAGGCAAAAACTGAAAGTGGGATTTTTGTATGAATGATTCGTACGATGGATAATTTTGCACAAATTCACAAAACGATCACAAACATTTATTGAAACATGGTCAGGACAACGTCTCTTGGATCAGCTAGTAAAATATAGTAAATAGGATTTTTTTATTACATTGAGAGTAACAAAAGAGCATACAGTTCACCTGATGGTGAGTGATTCCTGCGGCTCATGACATCTACATTCATTTTTGACAAGGAATCACAATGCAGATGCGTTGACACCCTTGAGAACTGAGATGGAGTGCCTCGTCACCGTAGTAAAGGTCTCGGATCCCTACACTCACCAGACGAAACACAGCAGCATTATGCTGGTATTTTACGCTGGTATCCTGTGAAGTCGGGGTTCTACCCCGGTCGAGCTGACCCATTCATTCTGCAGCTATAATCTGTAGTGTAGCTCTACCACAATGTAAAACTCCAAGTACTCGGTACTAACAAAGTACCGGCTCCCACAAACACGATAGGGTAAAAAATAGTTCTTCAGATCTACTATATTTTCGATATATTTTAGGAATACAATGAAAAATTCAAATTAATAGCTGTACATTATCTTATGTATTTTATGTCAATTTATTATTGAATACAGAAAGATGTACAAATTTAAAAACTAAAGAAAAACTAAATTTTAATCCCACTGCTGCATCTTTCATACCATGTAAATAGAAATAGGCCGATATAAAAAGTGAATTAGTAAAATACACAATGATACTAATATCTTATTGGCAAAAATAATCATATGTTCTTTTGCTCGCAGGAGGCCAAAGAAGCTACAGCACTCATGGCTCACATGGTGGAAGTTTCAGTTCTTCATCAGAACATCGACGTGAAAGTACGAGACGCCGACGTCAAGATCAGGTTAGACTTTAACAGTTATATTAAAATAAAATTAGTAGACTATTGTAGCACTTGTGTGTCTGGCGTTATGGTTAGAGTAACTGGCTTCTGTGTCATACGTCCTGGATTTGATTCTCAGTTGAGCAACAAAATTTTAATACAGCAAATACCGTAAAACAACTTACGGGTACTAATACTATATATATATATATATACTGTACATATATATATATATGTACTATATAATAGGTATACTGGTACTAATTGGTAAGATCCGCGCTTGAACTCTTGAATTTCACATAAAGATATTACAATCATTTTGGACTATTTAATATTCGGGCTAATTTAGTACTCAAAGTGAAAATGAATGATTTTCGTAAAAGTTGCCACTACTAACATTTATTGCCATAGGTGCCACACTAGGCAGCTACAGTATAAAATTGTCAGTTCTATAGGAAGCTGATGCATACTTTATGTTTATATTATATTAATTGTTTCGGTTTGTACCCAAGTAAATATTTTGTCTGTAGTACAAAAAACATGTGATATAATTAATTTAACTGAAATATGTATATAATAATATAAAAATAACAGTTATTTTTATTAACAAAAATAATATTAATGATATATTTTTCTCTTTTCAGGTTGATTTAGAACTGAAGGAAATATTACAAAAATGTGAAGAGAAATACAAATGCGAGGTGGTGCGTTGTAGAACTGGCAGACTGGCTAAGGGCCAGGAAGTTTGGATTGCATTGAGGTCAAGAATTAATGCTACTGTTTTGAATGAGGTAATTAGCGCAGAAATAATGTTTCAATTCTAAATGTTATCTTGTGGTTCGTAAATACTCTGATTTTATTAGCGTCCAAGAATTTGATACTTTGCAACAAAATTAAAATAGTAATAGTGTTCAGGTAAACGATATTTTCCAACAAATGATAAATGGTAATAGTGTTCAGGTAGTCGATACTTTTCAACAAATGATAAATGGTAATAGTGTTCAGATAATCGATATTTTCCAACAAATGATAAATGGTAATAGTGTTCAGGTAGTCGATACTTCCGACAAATGATAAATGGTAATAGTGTTCAGGTAGTCGATACTTCCGACAAATGATAAATGGTAATAGTGTTCAGGTAGTCGATACTTTCTAACAAATGATAAATGGTAATAGTGTTCAGGAAGTCGATACTTTCCAACTAATGATAAATGGTAATAGTGTTCAGGAAGTCGATACTTTTCAACGGATGTTTAATGGTAACAGAGTACAATAAGTCGATGCTTTCAAAAAAGAGTTAAATTAAATCTGTGGTAGGATTTTACGGATCTGTACAGTCCAACTTCGAACATAAGTACATAATATTCAAAACGAAATACGATGTATCGCCAATATTAGAAACTTGACGTTTCCCAAGTTGTGTAAAGTGTTTTTTAGTTAAGAGTTTAATAATATTGGCGGTAAGAAGACAACTATGTTTTCGTATAAAACTCTGACTATTGTTTAACTAATGTATAACTGTGTAATCTGACTCGTATTTAATGAGAAATTCGTCTCTTCTAATAATTTATATCTTTTTTCGCGTTCGTAGGTAAAATTCCATTTCGAGAATTGATAGTGCCGTCATCGCCGTTAAAGTTATACGTTTTGCTCTGAAATACATATTAATTCGTTTTGCTATCGCTAATTTGCCTATATTAAACAAAAACGAACGCACACAAAATATTTCGTGGTACAGGTAGGTGTCTAGCCGTAGGGAACTTCTTCTGTAGGCACAAAAAGTTTGTAGGTACGCATATGATCTCAGTTAGTATTCGGAAGGTTGGAAATCACCAAATATAGTAACATTTTGGCTCGAATTAGTATTCTAAGCGAACGATTACATAACAGGTTAGACACTATGTATGTATCAAGCGCTTGTTTATGCTAACAGTGTTGGAGCTACACTGCAGTTAGCTTCTAGCTGCAGAATGAATGGGTCAGTTGGACCGGGGTAGGTCACACACTCACAGAATATCGGCGTAAAATAGCAGCTTAACGCTGTTGTGTTTCGTCTGGTGAGTGCAGGGATGCGGAGACCTTTATTACTGGTGACGAGGTATTCCATATCAGTCCTCAAGTGTGACAACGCGTCTGCATTATGATTCCTTGTCAAGTGTGTATAAAGGTGTCATGGGCTGCAGGAAACACTTGCCATCAGGATCGGAACTGTTTGCTCGTTTGTTACTCTCAACGGAATAAATAAAAAAAAAACAGTATATACTAATATGAATTTATACAATGATGTTAAAGATTATATCAACTGTCTATTTATAGCGATATTATATAATATTTTTATAGCGACCTCAATATTTGCACAAACACAGAGGCACTCATTTTCTGTTCCTAATCTATCCTCCTATCTATCTATCTATCTCCGATCTATATGTGTGTATTGCAACGTTATATGTAAAACAAGTAGATCGGAGGTAGGTCCAGATGTAGTGTTAGGGATATGAGGCATACATACAACACACTCAGACCAGAAAACTAACAATTTGTGATAAATATCGGCTGGGAATCGAACCCAGGACCGTCACCGCAACAGTCAGGTACTCTACATAACGCAGCCATCAAAGATCGATTTTATGAATATGAAAAATATACAAATAATACAATATCAAGCCCCAACCACCTTCTTTTATTTTTTATTACGATCTAATCATAGCCTGTCCATAGCCTACTGCTAAAATGAGGCTTTCCCTATGGATTGCCACCAAGCACAGTACTAATACACCTGAATCCATCGACTTCCAGCAAACTTGCATAAATTGTCGCTTCGACATTGCGACTGCAAGGCCGAGAATCTATCTTCCCTATATAGCTATACGGCTACATTAACCTCATATACTGTATTTTTTCCAGATGTCATCGGAGCGTACGGTGGTGGTTTCCACACTGGGAGCAGCGCGGGTGACGAGACTGGGCGCAGGGCGACCGGCTGCCACCGGGGGAGCGTGGCATACTGCGGAGGCGCGCGCCGCCCTCACCCCTCAGCTGCAGGCGCTGGGCGGCGGTTCGGTGCCGCTGTGGCTCGTGGTGCTGGCCGCCGTGCTCGGAGCACTACTGCTGTTGCTGCTCGTGTTCGCTCTTTATAAGGTACCTACATGCTGTAGCGGAAAAATCAGCTAACTCTTCTTATTTGCCCATACTCTTCCTTTCCTTCTATCTTGGAAAGCAGACTGGTTTCGTTGCTGCTCGTGTTTGCACTTCAAAAGGTCAAATCAAATAACTCTTCGTATTTGCCCATACCCACTTTGGAAAGAGGAACTGGTACTGACTGAAACAGTGTGTCCGTCATATTTCAGTATTCAATAGGATCGACGGATTTCACGTGTTGAAATTTTTTTATGTTAAAGACACGCTGAAGTGACGATGTTATACTGCAGCTTATGGTAAATTAGTTTATAAAATTGTAATTATCATTTTCATGCGAGCACAAGGTATCGTAGTCGCGTATCGTGGAATTGGACATAAGCTGGCGTTTAAACACTTATCTACTATGTCACGTGAATCTCGCGGCTTGTGAAACCTAGAACCTCTTTAAAGGGTCAAGAATTTGTAGCATTTTCATCTTTAAAGATTAAGATAGAATGTCTACTAGAAAATTGGATCTCTGGCTTCTATCTTCCTCTCTATACGAAACACGGCAGTCTCCTAATTCAATCTTAAAATTTCCGCGACGCGTAAGTAATTGCGCTGTACTGTATTTCCTTAATGTTCCAATAATGTTTGTGTCCTCGTCCTTATATTATATGAAAAACAAAATACAAGTGTCAGCCTTTAATGTTTCCCAAAGAATTTCCAGGATCGAACAGCCCTAGAGCCACGATGCAACTAATTCCTGGTTACATGAATAGATCGGCTCGACTGAGGAAATATTACGTTCTCATCGAATATCAGCATGAATAGTAATCAAAACAAATAAATGGCGAGTGTGAGGATCCGGACAGGCGTTCCATCTCAGTCCTCATCGTTGAGTGTGGTTGTAGATGTAATGGACCGCAATCATCACTTACCATCAGGTGATCTGTGTCGTGGAAACAAAATTGCCATTCTTCTCAACATCATTATAGTGATGCATCTACGCTGCAGTTTCTTACTGCAGAATGAATGCGTCAGCTCAACCGGGGTAGGACCAGCGTGAAATAGCAGCAATAATGCTTTTGTGTTTCGTCTTGTGAGTGTGAGTCGGAGACCTTTATTACTGATGACGGGGCATTCCATCTCAGTTCTTAAGGGTGACAACGCATCTACATTATCTGTCTACAGTATTGTCAAAGATGAATGTACATAGATGTTATGGGCCGCAGGAATCACTTAGTGTGCAGGGTACACTGTGTGCTCTTAATGTAATATGAAAAAAATCATACAGCCAGCATCCAAAACATAAAAATATTTCTCTTTCAGTGCGGGTTCTTCAAACGCAACCGTCCATCGGACCACGCTGAGCGGCAACCGCTGAACGGTCGCGATGAACATCTTTGATATCCGATCACCGACCTGGGCGTTGGTAGCGACACGCCCGCCACCGCCGACACTCCTGACACCATAGACACTGCTGACACCGCTGATACCGCCGACACAGCGGACACCAGCGAGTCCAGCTCGTCTACCGACGCCGCTAGTGACGTCACTAGCCAAGATTCCTCCAGCAGATACTGACATCAGGCTAAAGACAAAAAAGTACTTGTCTTTAAATTCTAAATCTAATTAAATAAAACAAAATTTCTTAGGCTACAATTTTTTACATACATTCATGTCTAGTATTCTTCTGTCTAGAATATGATTGCAACAATTTTTATTTATTTGAGTCTTGAAGTTCGAAAGTGTTAGAGTAGTGTATTATTTCGAATTGTCCATTCGAACCAATGAAGTAATCAATATGTCAATTATATTAAAATGTGATTGTAAATGAGGCACAATAGGCTTTAGGCACATCTTTAACGGCAACTGGCTGGTGACGTCATTAGAATAGTTGAAACGTCACAGAATAATTATGTGCATACAGGGGAGATGAAAGGAAAGAAGGAAAGAGTAGTAGGAAATAGTTAACGTGTTGACCGCCACGCGAATTTCGAAGAGAATCCCCGTGACGCTACGCGTGTTGCTTTTACAAAAATATTATATTTAAGCCCGTTTCAGTTCGTTAAATCCCTTACAACTTTTACATCCCCTGTATGTCTAGATCATTATATTAATACTAGAGAAAATTACCGCAAAGCTACGATTAGTTTTGCATAAATATTTTGCCATTTGTAAATAATTTTTAATAGTGAACACGATAGATGAGCGCCTCGTGAGATGTTGTAAAAATCGATTAAGGTCTCTTTAAGACTTGGACATTTTTTAAACATAAAAACGTACCAAGACACTAATGGGTCCCCCGACTATATATTTATATATTATGTAAATTATTTACTAGTCACTTCAATGAAGTATACAGATATATTCACAGTGATAGGCCATTGTAGTAAACTAGAGAAAAAAGAGAAAAATATAAAAAAGATAAACGGTTAGTATGTCAATGTGTGATACATATCGACATAAGGATGAGTGTTGTTGAGAAATGTGATCTATTATTATGTACTTTAGGTGTAGTATTACTAAAGTGCCGTTTTACATTTTTTTTGACCTTATAGTAAATATACAAACAGTTCATAGGAATTTTTTGAAACTCGAAACGAACTGTGAAGGCATTACTTCGTAATTTATACCCGATCTCCTACTAGTTCTATGGGTCTATCAATATTAAATCTTCTTTTTTTAATAAAATAAATATTTAGACGAATCTTAAGTGCTATAAATATCAGTATTTTTACTGTCAATTAATGAAACCGTATCAATCGCTATGTTTAAATTAAATTAAAGCTTAAGTGAATGCAATAAGGCATATTTTGCTATAATTGTATTGTAAATATAAAAGAGTACAATGTTAGATCAATGTCCTGCAAGTTAGGATATGTAGTTTATTTTTAAAGATACCTTGGTGTTATTAATTACGCATATCAAACAAATAAACCAACAACAAAGTTTAAAATATCAAAATTGTGTTTAACACACTTAAAAATATTTTTAGTCAAGTTTTAATTATTATAAAACATTGTATATTAATAATCAAAAGTCGTTCTCGCTAAAAGATTCCGGAACTAGATCTGGTTTTAATTATGTCAAACTTTTTTCATTAAATTTATTTTTCATAAAAATTGATTCATTATTTACTCAGATAATTGTACTTTTGTATTTACTCTTAATGTATATTATTTAAGTGGCATATTATTAAATGATGCTATTAACGAAATAATTAATACATATGCACATAAAACCTCTTTTGTATTTATTACGTTTAGAAAATAAAAACACTTCGAATATGTGCCTTCTTATAACTGCCAGTTACTAATAACGTTTAATGTATATATTATAAGGTTTACTTGTTTTCGTAAATTTAATTATTGATATTTTTCACAGAATTTAAAGTATATTTTATGATTAAAAGAGCGTACTTAATGTTAAATAAGCGGAAATTTATAAGAAAACTATTTCTGTTTTTAGATTATTGTATATTCCATTCTGGTAAAATTTTGTGACACAAAAATTCTCAATCTCATACTCTCACTTCTTCTCAATTAAATTCTGTGAAAAATCTCGACGTTTTAGAAATTTGTAAGCGTTAATCGCGCTGTTGTTAATTTTTAATTTTAACTATTTATTTGTCATTATTATATTAATAATAATTCCGCTTCTACTTATAAGTTAATCGAACTAAACTAAAAATGTAGATGCCATAATAATGGAGCAAATGTTTATTTTGGTTGTTTGTCTGGGTATATTTGCATTTACCAAAAAAGTAAAATCGTAATAAATTTTTTGTTTAAACCACGCCGTTTTATTACAAACAAGTTCAATTAAATCAAACTGTGTAATGAATTAGAAGAAACAAGGAAAATATTTACAAAGCAGTACTAAAAAAAAAAAACTTATATTAATAAGCTTTTATAGTAAGGATTGATGCCCGTGATAGTCTCACATATATCTTATAACCTTGAATTGTGTTTACAGAATTTTTATACCTATATAGCCTTCCAGCATATGTATACATATATTTTATTCTAGATTTTAGGTTATTTTAGTTATTTTTAATTCAAAAAGAAGAAATCGCACACAACTAACTTTCTAGATTTTCGTTTTCAAGTTAAATAAAATTTTGTCTATAATGATTTAATTCGAAGTTCAAAGTTTCATTGAATTATTTGTGTACCAATCTTCTTTATAGCAGCCACTCTACGCAGATTTAAAAGTTTGTTTAAGTATAAAAGTACCTAAACCATAACTCTCTTTTGCTAAAAAATAATAGTAATTATTAAGGTGATTTTTTAACTATTTTAAAACTTTTTCGTGTGGTTGTTCCCACCAACTGCTTCGATTTAAAAACCTATACCCACAATACACTACATCAGAGGTTCCCAGATTTTTTTTCTCATAGACCCCTTTCAAAATTTTGCTGGTACCGGTGGACCCCCTGCAGCTATATTTCCACCATATTCCCAAAACTCGACAATAACGTTGTACACGTTGTACTGAATATGGAATATGCAAGTTTTTACAAGTAACAGTCTGCCTACATTGAGAGGTGAAGTCAAGCCAACATATTAGTTCTTCACTATCGAAAGCAAATAAATTTTCGTGAAACCGCGCTTACGAATTGTGAACCCTCATTTTGTTTGCCACGCCAACGTAGACTTGTGAACTTAAAATGTACTTTGTGTAATTTTGTAGGAGTGTACTTTTAGATTATCTAATTTTCTTTGTGTTGTAATTAACTCCTTGACTCGATGACAGCTGCAAACCCCTGCACTTCCAACCTCTGGGGACGAAGAACTGACGACGACAACAGAGGGGGGCTAGTGAGGATCAGATGGCCCTTCTTAAGGAAGTATTGACCTCGGATCGGATCATTATTGAAAAAGGCCTCGATTAGGAATCGGACCTTCTTCTTACATGCTAATTACGCTTACTTAATTTGCCAGGCCTAGTTGGCATGTTGTTTAATTGTGTTGTAATAATATGTTTTTATTTAATTATTTTTTTAATCATTCTAAAAATATATAACTATGAAATCCTTTATTTTTCCAACGTAACCAAGATATATGCATATGACTTATCCGCAAATTACGATCAATTGTTGTACAGTATACAATCACGAGATAACTGCAATATTTCGTTTGGTGAGTGTTGGGAACCGGACCCAGTCTCGGATACGCAGTCTTTTTTTTCAGTCACAACACTCACGGCGGCTGTGTACCAGACACAGTTTAAACTATTTCGTTGTGCAAAAAGTCAACAGAATTATATGTCACTCTTTTTATATAGTTCAATCGGACACAGGAAAGTCTTTTATTGATTTACAACAAATAATAAAGTATTACTGAATTCGAACAAATAGATACACCATATCACCATTATCACGATAAAGGTTGAGGCTACAAGCATCGTTGACTCGTCTAGGTACTGATAGAAATCTTCAGTACCTAGATCGAGTCTAGAAGCTTATACAGTAAGGAAAGTGAGACAGATTACTAATATGAATACAGGCAGACTGGTCTACTTTAATCTTATTCCCAAAGTATATTGTTGTGGGCAGCTGATATCGAAATGATTTTCATTCTACATAATGTACGTCCTACATATAATCTACTTTCTCGTACTCCCTTGAAAGAAAGTTGTAAAGAAATAGAACTTCTAACTGTTGCATTGTAATACATATTCAGGCAAAATGTTCACATATACTAATTTCGATGATCATCAAACATTAACTAGTACTAGGAATAAACTTAAATTTGTCATTTACCATAGATTGTATCTACACAACAAGCGGAATATATTTATTTCACGCCATTATCGGTATATATTCTGTTAGGGCGTCGATCGATCAATAGCCGACCAATTCATGTTGCAGCACTACTCCCAACGTTGATAACCGAAGCTGCTCCTTTAAGTAAATTAAATTGATTATTTTCCAACACATAGTTCAAATAAATTATTGGAGAGCCGCGTTGAATGCACCTGACCCGTTTCCTGAATAGCTCAGGAGTCCGTTTCTTACAGGACGGAAGTCTCTCTCTTCATCTTTTTGTTGGACGTCGACTATTGTGATTAGTGTTTGTCTAACTATTGAAGATACGAAGTCATGTCTACGATTTATTTATTTATTTATAATATATATATATATATACCTTTTTGATTTTTATATAGAATAGGTGGCAAACGAGCAAACAGCCCACCCGACGGTCAGTGATCACCGCCGCCCATGAAAATCCGCAACACCAGAGGAGGCGCGAATGCGTTGCCGGCCTTTAAGAAAGGTGTAGGCTCCTTTCTTTAAATGTCCCTATGTCGTATCGGGTCGGAAATATCGCTGGAGGCAGATGTTTGTCTGTTCTGTTATGCGTGGCAGGAAATTTCGCGTGAAGCGCACAGCGGCGGACTGCCAACCATCAACCATGAGATGATGAGAATGAAGTTTTGAATTCTGTCTGTTAGAATTAATCTGAACTACTCCTCAGAATACTCCTAATAACCCTCAGAATACTCATAGTAAATTTGGTAAAAAATGCAACATCTCTTCTCAACGACAGTGAATCAAGCCAATCAGAAAGTACATCGTCATCAAAGATTTGAGCCCCCTAGGGTGCCCCGGCTAAGAGATGAGAACAGTATGCCATGTGAAGCCGAACTTGCGCTTTTAAAACTGTCTCGCTCTATTAAGCACGCCCAGTTTTTTTAGAAACCAATTTGGCCTTGCTCTCGAAGTGACCGAGGAACTGAACGTCAACGCCAAGGTTTCCGATACTAGCTGACGGTAACAAGAGGAGTGTTTTCAAAATAAGGAGATGCGACAAAGGTATTCTTTAAGCGGTAAACGCACAAACTTTCTTTGTCTTTGTGGGGTTAAATTGGACTAGATTTTGTCGGACCCAAAAATTTGTTTAACAAAGTCTAAACAAGTTCCGGCACACATTAACATTTTTTCGAGAAATATTGGCCGGGCCAGTGTATAAAACATTCCCTGTACTGTCATCCGCATAGCAATTAATGTTATTAATTTGCAACATGTCATTGATATGAAGAAACAAGGTAGGAGACAGCACACAGCCTTGTGGAACACCAGCATTCATTGATTTGGAGTCGGAACATGCACCGTCAACTACGACCTTGATGCTATGGTTCGAGAGAAAACTGGTGACCCACATGCATAATTTCTCATATCGCAGCTTATTTTTATTTGTAACTTGGATGGATCGATTCAACGGAGCAAGTCAACCTCACCTTCAATACCAGCTGGGAAATATGCAGCATGTCCGCAGTGCAGTACAAGCCCCCACTAGATGACGCCCCAATAGACGACCTATGCAAGTCGCAGACTTTTTTTATTATTATTACATTATGAATAACAAACTAGTACACAGTAATTGACAAGGAATCATAATGCAGATGAGTTGTCACCCTTGAGGACCGCTGCGAGTCACCAGTAATAAAAAAGGTCTCGCGATCCCTACACTCACCAGACGAAACGCAGCAGCATTATGCTGCTATTTTACGCTGGTATTCTGTGAGGGCGTGGCCGTACCCCGATCGAGCTGACCCATTCATTTTTCAGCTCTACAATAAAATTTAATATTTTCTTTTATTTATTAATTTATTTACAGTAAGTATACAATTTGTCTATTATCTATCTTATGAATTACACTGTTTTATGTTGTCATAGAAATAGATACGAGTTAATGATGGGTCAGTCATAGCATAAACTGTGTGACTGACACCGGCGTCTTCCAACAAATAGTTCGTCGCTCTGTTCATCGTCACTTAACTATAATAAATAATTTTAAACTTCCTCGTCCTAGGAATTTTAAAATTGTATACTGTGTTTGCGCAAACGCTCACTTGGTATATTCTGCACAGATGATGTAATCGGGTAGCAACCAGAATTGGCGTAATATCGCAGTAGTCGAGATCGACTGAGAGGACATTATCGTGATTTCTTTAATAGCAATCTTCGTTTTAACAATACTATGTTTCAAAGGTTTCTTAAAGTATATGTCGGTAACGGTTAGCTTGGCTTTATTTTAATTCTTCACTCCTTCTCTCTTCCAAGGCTCCGAGTAGACTAAGAGAAAAATTTCATTACATGTCGTGTAGAGTATCATTCCTCATCGTTAGCATAGCCTACCTATAGTCCACTGCAGGACACGGGCCTCCCTCACAGATTGCCACAAACCACGATTCTAAGCATCCATCGACGTTTTGTCAATATAGCTCTATTAACACAAACACACACACCATCAGCTCACAAAACTCCCCATCGCATTCCACGCTGTTTATCTTTGATGTAATATGAAATTAAAAAAAACATTTGGTTCGTTAAGCAATGGGGCAAAGTAAAATGTTGTTTAAATTTACATACGTACATTTAAAGGCAGTCATTTAGTGTTGTGAATTCGTCTTCAAATCTAAAAGCGCTTATTCTCCAAACATTTGATGTTTGCTGTGCAAACGAAATCTGCAACGTACAAGGAAAAGCTCTTCTTCTAAATGCAACGCACTTTAACTGAAGCTATCTCAAAGCTCAACGTAGAATATTTGCTTCGTATTTATTTCTTTAATTTCATGAAAGCTTTCCAATTGGAAAAGAAATTTTATGATAAAATTGTTTATAATATTTTATTTATAATATCATGATGATAAACGAACACGGTTCACCTGATGGTTAATGATAACTGCTAGGACATCTACATGAACATCCATCAGTCAGAAGACACTCCTCAGGACCTCGTTACCTGTTATATGATCCGGAGACACCATATGAAACACAATAGCATTATGATGCTGTTTCTCGGTTGTATTATGTTAAGGCGTGTTCCTTCCTAGATCGAAAGATTTATATTGAAGCTCGAAACTAGCATACGCACACTATTTTTCTGCGAATTCTCGCAGCGCTATAATAAATTCTACGCTGTTCATGCCATTTCTTACAACAAGAAATCGCCAAACTCGCTATCTACTTCAGAGATGTACTAATTGCTAAAGAACTGTATTTTTTTATATATTTTTTTTAACCGACGTAATTTTTCACAATATTGAGAACTCTGAACTGAAATATAACTTAAAACTTGTTTCTTTAGTTCAAATCAGATATTGATAACTTAGCTAACTTATCATGGAATGATAAATGAAAGTCAGTCTCAAGTTAGCATGCCGTGAGGAATTACAACTTTCTAAGCCCCTTGAAACATTCGCATGAGTCTCAAGTATTCCCGTTATATTACAGTGTTGCTTAGCTTAGCTTAACGGTTTAGGTTACAATTATATATTATATAGTAATAATGATAAAATTATTTAAGTAGAAATAAGGCTAATGAAGCATCAATAGCCTAAAGTCTGTAAAATTAAACGTAGTAGTTAGGTAGGAATCTTTTTTAAGGATAGACATAGGTGTTATTTAGCAGTTATCACTTACCAGCAGGTGAACTGCGAATGTTTGACACCCTTAATATTATAAAAAAACGCGTCTTGTTTTTCAAGTTACAATAAAGACAACATCTAGTGTTGCCATACACTCAACTAACAAGTATAATTTACATATTATCCATGATGAAGATATGTCCGAGCAAAAATATTTTTCTCTCACTTTAACTCACCGCTTCGTTTTATTGAATACAGTTCAGTACAATACAATATATAATATGCTCGAGTGAGACAAAAATAGAAGAATCTAACATGGCCGTAATGAAAAGAAAGCTGTACTAATTCTAGTACAGCACAATTACCTATAATCTAAATAAATGAAGCGCTAATCGTCTAACTTAATATAATAGTAATAATGAATTATTAGATGCCTGAAAGCTGCTTTTAAACCCGACAAGGATTTATTTATACGCCTCGATAGTCTACCGCAGATGTTCCGAGTCCATAGTCTTCCTAATTGAATAATACAGGAGATTAATTTAAGATGATAAATACCTTAATTGATGATTTCAAACTTAGTGATATATTTAATTTAAATAATTAAATGAAAATGTTGTAGCTTTACTAATATCCACAATTTCAACTTACTAAATACACATACCCTACGAGATGGTTCACGGTAATAGTGAAATGGTAAATTCTAACTTACGATATTAAGTTATGTAGACCGTACCTTAAACCATTACGTTACAGGAACTTAAATAAGTAAAAATAAACGTACAATGTAGGAAAAGTTTCCATGACCAGTCGTGCCGAAGCCTATTGCTATTATTATAGCGTATGTGTCAGTAGTGCATTCTCATCGATTAATTTTATATGGTCAATTTCATTCATAGCTATGACGAAAAGTTTTGCAGACCGTACCTTAAACCTATAGAAACTTAAATAAGTAAAAATAAACGTACAATGTAGGAAAAGTTTCCATGACCATTCGTGCCGAAGCCTATTGCATTATTATAGCGTATGTGTCATTAGTGCATTCTCATCGATTAATTTTATATGGTCAATTTCATTCATAGCTATGACGAAAAGTTTTGCAGACCGTACCTTAAACCTATAGAAACTTAAATAAGTAAAAATAAACGTACAATGTAGGAAAACTTTCCATGACCAGTCGTGCCGAAGCCTATTGCTATTATTATAGCGTATGTGTCAGTAGTGCATTCTCATCGATTAATTTTATATGGTCAATTTCATTCATAGCTATGACGAAAAGTTTTGCAGACCGTACCTAAACCTATAGAAACTAAATAAGTAAAAATAAACGTACAATGTAGGAAAAGTTTCATGACCATTCGTGCCGAAGCCTATTGCTATTATTATAGCGTATGTGTCAGTAGTGCATTCTCATCGATTAATTTTATATGGTCAATTTCCATTCATAGCTATGACGAAAAGTTTTGCAGACCGTACCTAAACCTATAGAAACTAAATAAGTAAAAATAAACGTACAATGTGGGAAAACTTTCCATGACCAGTCGTGCTGAAGCCTATTGCTATTATTATAGCGTATGTGTCAGTAGTGCATTCTCATCGATTAATTTTATATGGTCAATTTCATTCATAGCTATGACGAAAAGTTTTGCAGACCGTACCTTAAACCTATAGAAACTTAAATAAGTAAAAATAAACGTACAATGTAGGAAAACTTTCCATGACAGGGTCGTGCCGAAGTCTATTGCTATTATTATAGCGTATGTGTCATTAGTGCATTCTCATCGATTATTTTTATATGGTCAATTTCATTCATAGCTATGACGAAAAGTTTTGCAGACCGTACCTTAAACCTATAGAAACTTAAATAAGTAAAAATAAACGTACAATGTAGGAAAACTTTCCATGACCAGTCGTGCCGAAGCCTATTGCTATTATTATAGCGTATGTGTCAGTAGTGCATTCTCATCGATTAATTTTATATGGTCAATTTCATTCATAGCTATGACGAAAAGTTTTGCAGACCGTACCTTAAACCTATAGAAACTTAAATAAGTAAAAATAAACGTACAATGTAGGAAAAGTTTCCATGACCATTCGTGCCGAAGCCTATTGCATTATTATAGCGTATGTGTCATTAGTGCATTCTCATCGATTAATTTTATATGGTCAATTTCATTCATAGCTATGACGAAAAGTTTTGCAGACCGTACCTTAAACCTATAGAAACTTAAATAAGTAAAAATAAACGTACAATATAGGAAAAGTTTCCATGACCATTCGTGCCGAAGCCTATTGCATTATTATAGCGTATGTGTCATTAGTGCATTCCCATCATTAGCATTAGTTTTATAAAATTATTAATATAATTATAATCAATATGTTGTATACAAGCCATAATTTATTTTCCTGTTTTATTATATGTTATAACTCTGTCCTATATTTAGAGCAATATAGTTTTTTTAATAAATTCTTCGAAGACTCAAAAGCGCATAACTCGTACGCTTAATAGTCAATATATAAAATAAGTTAAAAAAATGTAAATGACACATCCCGCTTCATTTACATTTTTTACAGAATGGTTCAGCTCGGCCAGGGTAGAACCACGCCCTCACAGAATACCACCGTGAAACAGCATAATGCTGCTGTTTCGTCTGGTGACTGCAGGGATCCGGAGACACGCCGGAATCACTTACCATCAGGTGAACTTTGTGCTCGTTTGTTACATAATGTAATAAAAAAAAATACATATTCAGTGTAAAAAAATTCTAACATTGTCCAATTTGATTACAATTTATAATAATTATAAACGAATAATAATAGTTATATTATAATAAATTCTGAACATAATAAAAATAAGTCTATTTATTGACACTTATAATATTGCGAGTATTCTTAACGTAAATACCAATTGTCGTTCACAAGGAAATTGATTACTTATTATACATAATCTAAATTAAATAACTCTAAATCATTTCAGAGTTGTGGAATTTAATGTCTTCTTAAATATAGTGAACCTTTTTTTACTTTACAAGTGTTGTATAAAGCTCCATTAGCTTTGATGAGTGATGAGTTAAGATTATTAGAGTATAATGCATTTTTTTTATCGATATGTACCTAGTTCAACCTGGTGTACAATAAATTCGTAGGCAGCGATGATCACTTACCATCAGGTGGCTGTTAGCTCGTTTGTCACGTATACTATAGAAAAAAACAAAGAGCGCCAACGAACTGAGTTCCGAGATGAAATTGTTAATTGCTATTTTAAGTGCTAATTAACTACGTGCTCGACGGGGAGGGAAAAATATCGTGTAGAAACCTATATGTACAAAAAATATGAAAAAAAAAATATTTCGAAGACATGTGACGTTTGCTAATCGCAGCGGAGCCGGATTGTGGACTATGTTATAAGTATGTCTCTAAAGAAGAAGAGTTCTGTGCCCAGCGGTGGGGAGGCTGCGAGAGATATTAAAGCTTTACAATTAACAGCCCTCCAGTAAGCGTGACGATAATGTATACGCTTATTGACGTAGTAGTAGTAGATCAGATTAAATGGTTGTTACGTCCAGGGTCATCGATTCGGTCCAGTCCGAGGAACAATATTTGTGCATGTCTTCGGGTACGCGTATTTATTATATATGACTTTGAATCCAATCTCAGTGCTCATTATATCTAGATAACGAGTGAGTGCATTCATGTTTACATCAATATTTACGGCATTGTAATAAAAACTGCGTGGTTGATTTCATCTGGTTGGTCGGAAACATATTGCCAGTCGTATCATAGACTTGTAAAATGAATTTTATATAAATATACTAATTTATTTTGTCATTACAAATGCCTCAGTCCGAACTAATAATGGACAAGCCTTTTGATAAGGATAGTATTCAACAAATGTGACAAAAACTTATTGGAATTATTCAGAAAAGTCTTTGTATTTTATTCCAATAACAATAGACAGACATTATTACTGCGGTTTACATGAACCTAGCGTAAACTTGTAATAGAATAATAATTATCAGTCGAAGGTCTTCCGACTGGTCAGTCTTTCTATATTAATTTTTATTGTATATGGTTTTATTTATTAATTAATATTATTACATTGTTTTATACTATTTATTGTTTATTTTATTGTCGAGAAAAACATTGAATATCTCCATAGTAATAATTTGGTTCCGCCTCAGCTTCTTCGCCACTGCAGGCAGTACGACGAACCCCGAACTACTAAAACCCGATTCTCTTTAGAAATATGATCTTGAGTAATTGGCACACATATACACATATTAGAACATACCGGAGACCATGCTCCGAATTACCCATGCCTGACCCTCCTGGGACCGGTCCATCAACACGGATAAAACTATTCTTGCAAATCGTGCTAATGGACCGGGCACAGTCAAAAATATTTATGATCGACAGTACCATAACCATATAACGAGGACCTCGTGAGAAGCAGAAACAGATTAAATATCAGGACACGGCACACCAGGTGACGTTATCTTATGAATGGATGGGTCAGCTCGACCGGGGTAGGACCACGCCCTCGTAGAATACCAGCGTAAAATAACAGCTTAATGTTGCTGTGTTTCGTCTTGTGAGTGTGGATCCGGAGACATTTCTTCGTCACCAGACGAGGCATTTCATCTCAGTTCTCAAGAGTGTGAGACAAAGCATCTGCATTATGATTCCTTGTCGAGGATGAACGTAGATGTCATGGGCCGCAGGAATCACTAGCCATTAGGTAAACTGTGTTCGATTGTTACTCCCAATGTAATAAAAAGAAAAACATAAAATTAATAAAGAAATATAAAGATTAAATATATATAATATTCCTCGGTGAGAAACTGGTTGCCCCGTCTGAAAGATTACCAGTCCTTCGTCAACGGGTATATGCCTACAACAGTGTACCCGTACATCAAATGGAAACAAAACTTTGTTGACGGAAAGCCCTATAAAATATTCAGTTGGGCGGAAAAACTATGTAAAGGAAGTCGTATTGATCCGCGGTCAGGCCTTATCCAATAAAGAGTTATATGTTCATATTCCTACGTTCGTACGGTATTATATTTTAAAATAAATTTTACAAAATTATCGATTGTCACGTACGGAATGGAAATATGTAAGCTAGGGTCATAAATCATATTTATCTGTCTGTCTCGCTCTTCAAGTCCTATGGAGAGGTGTATAGGTACAATCGATATGCTAAATTAGATTAAGTATTAATAGGAATAATTTTTCGCTATCTGAAGATAAAAGTTTTTAATTTGTAAGATAAAATGTTTGTTTCGAATTAATCATAGAGAAACTGTATAAATAGTAATGTGGCCCTGAAAAGGGCCGTTTTTATCTTTTCTAGGGATGATGCATCGAGCCATCGATAACGGGTTGCATTGCGTGCACATTCCTACTGTCAGTGACATTTCTTGCCCGACGACTCACTTTAAAATGCGTCGACTATAACTAAAAACTACAAACATCATTAAAAATCAGTGGTAAAGACGGGTCTTTTAGTTAAATATAATTTATTAATCTATTTTATATTTAATACTATTTTATGCTTGATAAAACAAATAAATAATGTCATCATAATTTTATTTAATATTACAACATTATTTAATTGAATAGCACAACATTGCTGTGTTTCAACTGTAAATTGTAGAGATCCGAAGACTCTTATTCCTGGTGACGAGGCACGTGGCCTTATGAATTCGACTCGTATATATCATCGTCATCATAGCCGATACCGAATGTCATCCATCACTTCCAACAGACTAGCACAGGTCGTCGCTCCTACTACCTTACAGTTCGTATACACCCCATTAGCAGAGAGATAAATTATTCAGATTATCGAGAATGAATACGGTTGTCACGGGCCAGGAAATGTAATAAAAAAAACTTAAAATAACTCTTCCCCAGTTGGAGTATATTAAATTAAATTAAATAGGAGTGGCTAAGACATTATTCCCGTGTCAGCAAAAACCTAATATTAAAGTTTCACCTTCGGTCCGCATATCAACTGCGTACGGAATGGAGCAGCGTTCGTCCTAGGTCGTTCGCACCCGTTACTCTATAAAAATAGCAAAATAACCCTGCGTAATAAAATTACACTATACAAAGCGTGCATCCGACCCACAATGACATACGCAATCCCCGTCTTTGCGCATGCCCCTTCAGGTAATACAAAATCATTACATGCGCAAGGCCACCGGTGCACCGTGGTTCACGCGTAACGAAAATCTACACTTGGATCTTGAGCTGCCGACCATAGATCAGTATCTGAAGCAGGCTTCCCACCGATATTTCGACTCTGCCGTCACACACTCTAACCCCTTGATTGTAAGTGCCGCCACTTACAATCCCATCGCAAATCACAGATTCACCTGCGTCTGAAGGAGACCGAGGTTCTTTTCAGTACATACAGAGAGAAGAGTCGCTGGAGTTTCTTACGCTACTTCTTCTCCATCGCCCAAGCATTCCGAAGTGGTGGTACAGATAGCTAATAATAATAATAGCGATATTAATTTAAATAATCCTCTGTCAGAAGCAACTGAAGCGAAACAGGGTAACTGTCCAAGCCGAGGCTCCCTCTCGGGAGCCCCTGTGCTGGTTACCCATATATAAAGGTCTCGACTGAGTGCCATAAGCGCTCGATTACCGTTCAACCCGTAACTGTAAAAGCCCTCGGGCTAACACCGGCCATCAGCCCGAAAAATAAAGTTGTTTTTGTAGTTATAAACTTATTTATTATTGTGGTGGTAATAAATAACTGTTAACAATGTATAAAATAAGAACCTAAGTAATTAATTATTAGTATTTCGAAACTCGCGTGTGTTCGATACAGCTATAAGGAAAGTTATTTATATCGAGTAGATATTGTGATTTCCCCGTCTGAATGTCACGTCTAGTGACATTGTGTTACAGACTTCGATGCCACTATTTTAGATGTATATATAATTTATTATGATTCAAAATAGATTGAGTTCGTGCATACAAATGTCATATAAATTTATTTGTTATTTAGTATGGTCAAAATCTTTTCACAGCGAATTCTATTCTATCCAAAGAAATGATAAAACCAAAAGCAAAAGCAAAAATTCAATAAACATATTAAAATTAATCCGTATAGGATACATACCGTATACTATAAAGGGATACTAGATTTTTTTTAGGTCAGGAGACCACTGGTTTCCACAGCTTTATCGTGTTGAAACGCGTTTAGGATTTTCAGCTTAAACCTTTTATGGGTAACCAGTACAAAGGTTCACGAGAGGGAAAGAGGCCTTGACTCGGACCGTTACACTGCGAAAGAAACTGACACGAAGCCTCCCGAGAGGATTGAATCTCGACCCAGCGGAACCTCAGCTCGGGGTGAGCGAGTTAAAGGCAGGATTTATATATATATATTCAAGGTAAGGTCATAAGGTCCACTGTCCCGCTTGATAAGGATTCATAACGCTGATAAGTTGTCAACCCTAAGTACTAACATGGAATAGTCACCAGTCAATAAGGGTCTCCGGTAGTCGAAATATATCTGCGTTACTATTTCTCTCTAGTATTCTGTGTGGAAGTCCTCTCACGGTCAACTCGACCCAATCACGTTAGCTAAGCTAACGAAACGAATTTTCACTGAATTATAAAAAAATTGTGACATTACATTACTGCATTGTGATTCCCCCGTGTAATATTACAAATTCCTATTAAAAACAACAAAACTCATGCGATATACATATTCTAGGGATAAAAACTCGGTGATGTTACTCTCAAGACCTTGGACTATCCCTGTGCTAATGTTTAAAATTTTAATTGTATGAAGTGTGACAAATGATCACTCAATTCAACTGATCATAAGTGATAAATGTTACGGATGACATCCATATTACTTCTCGATGCAGAGTCATAATTCCGGTACGATTTTATTCCTGAGGATTGTCTTGGAATGTGGTATCCTATATTCTATTATGTCCAAGGGTCTCCGGATCCTACTATTGAAACACAGCAGCGTTATGCTGCTATTTTATAGCTGGTATAATGTTAAATATTATTTATTTATTTTATTAAGCATAAAAACGTATTAACTTTCAAATAAATGAATAGGTGAATTATCATTATCTTTCGTAACTAGCCGTCACGGTACAGGCTTGCCTAGTGCGAAGGCTGCAGTTAACTCTAGATGTGAATAAAGTAGGCGTTGGCTTTATTCATTTTTTCTTGTAAATATGTTAACTTTTGTTTCTTTTCTCTCTGTATATCATTCTAGCGCTGTAATAAATATTTTTTTAATTTTTTACAGCCTATCCAAATTCCACAGCTAAGGATAGGCCGGTATAAATTATTAGGTTATATTTAACTAAACATTTGATTATGTGGGGAAAATACCAATCCATACCCAACGCTATCATTTAAAGAGGATAAATTAAGAGAAGCACAAACATATAAATATACCCAGAATATTGTGTTTAGCATTTATTAGTTGAGGCATTGACAACAGGCATACGCGTGCAAATTTTAAAATGAAAATTTTACTTAAATATACAATCGATCTTATCATTCAATTGATAATTAAAGTCGTGCAAGGTTTATGGAATGCAGTTACTGAAAAAATATGGGAAATTATAAAAAAAATTAAACAACGAATTGTAAACTGGATTTATTGTATTAAAACATGGATCTTTGGTGGGAATGAGCCTAGCGACAGTAAACCCGAGACTACCGAGTTGCCAACGGGAATCTTATCGAACCTAGTCCAAGGAATAAAGAATTTACCTTTCAACCTGTTTACAAATAATGTACTCTTAGAAAAGAGACAAGATTTATCAGCGTTAATTACACAGAAGGAAGACTAATATTTTTATATTAAGATCTACCAAATACGTATAAAATGGAGCAAATTTTGTAAAAGGTAACATTATATCTAATTATAAGTGTTATCTTACCTGTTATTATATTATTATATACCAGTGGTGACTTCATTTGCATATAACATACTTACAGAAGGATAGACAAAGTGGAGTAGCGGTCCTAAGGGTTGTGTTTGGACTTTTGAGTACAGAACCCGTTAAAATACATCTTTGTCAAAGCTTTTACAATTACAAAATTGGATGTTTGTTTTGTGTTGATCAAACAAGTCCAACTGCACTATGTCTGTCTCCTTTCTATTTTCATTGCTAAATAAGTACTCATCCGCAACTGGATCCGTTTATATCGAAAAGTTTCAAAGTTATTCTAAATTCGTGATATTCCTGGAATATATCCCGGACTACAATCGATGAATATCCTAGAGGCAGAACTCTGACGAGCAACTATCGACGGCTGAATACCGTTACAAAAATTTATTTCCTAAATATTCATACTACAACATTTCAACGTTAATTTCACGTTCGGACTATCAGTAAATCTCTTTTCAATGAAATGTCAATATATTTCAGGTACGTCATCAGTCCAGATTCAATGCTACATGAAAAAACTTAATAGCGCGATGTAGATGATTCCATCGATAAATGAACAGTGACATCTATTGGAAAAATTTGAAACGAAATGTTTTCCTATTTTTTTTAGTATGTGATATTTGGTATTTGTTATTAATATAACTCCCCAAAATATTGAGATCAGCTCAAAACCAGCACTGTGGCTCCTTGTCCTGTGTTTAAGATGACCTAGGGAACTCTCGAAATTATACCCAGCATAGTAATAATATTGTCGGGTTTTCTTTGTAATTTCTATGTTGCATGTAATCTGTAATCGATGAATAAAACCTTTTCTTACTCTTTTTACATTTTATTTAAACTTGTGCTATTAATACAACTACCACTCCAGTTAAATTCTCCTTAGGAAAAGCTGTAGAGGTCACTGGACCAACAGCAATACTCATACACAAAAAAAAAAAAATACTCCTACTATTCTCTAAATACTTGTGCTAGGGGATGGTTTATGATAATAGTAAAATGGTGGATTTGAACGCGTTTAATTTCGGTAAATCAATATAAATCTGACATTATCTTTATACAGATATGACTTGATGATGAGACTTCTTAGCAACGTAAAACTCTTTTATAAAATGTACTGTTATTCTATTATATTACAATATTTTGCTATGAAAACAAATAGACTTTTAAATTAAAAACG
Source organism: Teinopalpus imperialis (assembly GCA_029286865.1). Classification (NCBI taxonomy): domain Eukaryota; kingdom Metazoa; phylum Arthropoda; class Insecta; order Lepidoptera; family Papilionidae; genus Teinopalpus; species Teinopalpus imperialis. The sequence continues at coordinate 1,961,085 of JAGSMU010000045.1, read as the reverse complement.
AAGTGTCTATTTCATGTAATTAAAGTATATCTTTGAAATAATAGTGACAAACTTTTACCGATTTTTTCGCGTTGATTTTTAGCTTTTTTATGTCAACGTCTTGAATACTTTAGAGTATTCATGGAGAGGTGTAGTGTTTGAAGTCTTGATCTCATTTTATCAGCGATATCTTTTTATTTTTGCCATATGCCATCAACTGCGCATGTTATAGTGCAGTAAGTATTTGCGCAAGTGCAGAGGCACTTACTCGTCGTCTCCATCCTTATTCCGATGTAATGCACGTGTAATATGATCAAAGGAAGGTTTAGATGCAGTGTCAGGGACACGCGACATACACACAACACACCCAGACCCGAAACCACCAATTTGTAATTGTAACCTCGTCTGAGAATCAAACCCAAGGAAAGACCCAAGATAAAACAGTCACGTATGATGAGCACTGCACCACGCGGCCGTTTTGAAGCCTAAAGATATTATACAATTCTTGTTAACATATTTAAGGATATCAATAATAATAAAAATAAAAAACAAACCAAACAAACGAAACCTAATAATGGACACATCAAATAAGAGTAAAGTGGTCTAGCAAGTATATCGGTAGGCTTTGGCTGGAATGAAGAATCATGATCATATAAGGAACAATAAAATAAATTGGATACAGTGAACGAGCCGGTTCTACTTACATATTATAGTGTTCCTTAATGGAACGTCACAATATTAGAAAAGAAATAGGAAATAAAACATTTATATTTAAAGAGAGTTCGGATTAAATTTATATATATATTTATACTAAAACATTTATGGGCCATTATTCAACATCTTAGGGATTTATGATAGATATTTGCATTGGGGGTGACAAAAGGGCACACGGTTCGCTTTTGATAAGAGTGGTGGTGCCACTCTGTAGTTTGTTACTAACTGCAGCATGGATAGGTTGGCTCGACCGGAGAGGGCCGAAAAGGTGTTCATTAATGGACCGTCTCTGTACATTCATAGATAGGGGATAAATGGGGGTGTTATAGGCCGTAGGTAAAACTTATCATCGGACCCCACGTAGACACAAGTTTGCACGTTTACCGCTAAAAGGATTCCCTTTGTGGCATCTCCATATTTTGAAATCACTCCCCTTGCTACCTCAGCTGGTATCGGAATCTTTGGCGTTGACATATCGAGTGACGTTCAGTTCAGCGGATACTTGTCGTTGCGAAGAGATGTTGCATCTCTTTGTATTTTTTTATCGAATTTACAATGGGGAGTGTTCTGAAGAGTTTTTCGGATTAATTCCAGCCGCTGAAGTTAAATATCGTCCATTACGACAGAATTGGACATCCTCGTCATCTAGATGGTTGGCAATTCACTAATGTGCGCTTCACGCGAATTTTCCTGCCACGCACAACTACTCTGTGGAATCAGCTGTCGCCAGCGGTGTTTCCGAACCGATACGACTTAGGGACTTCAAGAAAAGGCCTTCCTAAAAGGCTGACTATGCATTTGCGACTCCTTGCGGATGTTCATGGGAGGCGGTGATCACTTACCATGAGGTGGGCTGCGTGATCATTTGCCGCCTATAATATAAAAAAAAACTTAAATAGAGAGTGGTTTATTATCGAAGAAATCTAAATGGCAATATGACATTTTACAAAAATCCACGAAAATAATTTCAGCTATTCGATCTTCGTATCTTCGCAAATGAGAAGGCGGCATTTGAATTGTAAAATCAATTGGGAATCATTTTGTCTTTTAAAGCATTCCACGTTTTTGCAGCGTCTTTCCTTTCCATTCGATCGCCCCTGATTGCTTCTCACATTTCGTGAAGGAATCAGCAAATCTCTGCAAATAATTTCGACCGGCTCAACTTCTTAAATGAATTCGAATCGACAAATCGGCAATGTGATAAGTAAAGTAAGGTAGTAAAGGTATGAAGTGTAAGCCTGTATATATAAAACTGTTGGGCCTGAGTCCTCGTGTGAAAAGAGGGTGCTAGAATCTGAGTCATAGTCCTCCACGCGCCCCCCCTGCGGGTTGGCGGTCTTCAAATGTCTTCGAAATATTTTTTAATAATTTATATCTCGCACATGGTTTCCTCACGACGTTTTCTTTCACCGCCCAGCGAGCGGTAAAAACGTTGCACGTGTAAATTTGTATTACACTTTATAGTCTAACTTCGCTTCGGTGAGTTAAGTTCAATAAATGGTTAAATTTAATCGCACTATTACTACTTCATATTAATTCTATTTTTAATGTATTGAAGGTGACCAATGAACACACAGTTTATCTCATGGTAAACTACTTCTGCGACACATGAAAATCAAATATTATATATCTTAAATAAGTAAGCTTTATGCATATGCTTCGTCACGAATGAGGACTGAGATGAAATCCCTCGTTATCAGTAATACAGGTCTCCGTATTCCAGGCCTAATGGCTACGGCTTCACCGATTTAGACTCGAGAGCAGACGGCTTGCTGGGTAAAGCATGCAAGCAATAAACATGTAATTTTTAAAACGAAATACACTAAAAATAAAATTTTATCTTTGGAATATTTTCTTATTATCGTTGTCTTTTTTTATTACAAGGGACACTTTGGAAATTGAGAAATAAAAGTTTCTTGAGTGATTGACCTCCACGCAGTAGCAGTAGGTTTTTCATTCCATCTCAGACCACAAGGGTGACAACGCATTTGCATTAAGATTCCTTGTCAAGGATGAGTGTAGATGTCATGGGCCGCAGGAATCACTTGTCATGAGGTGAATTGTGTGCTCGTTTGTTACTCTCAATGTAATAAATAAAAAGAGAACTTACTGTTACCAATTTATTTATGACCACCATTTATATTATATACCATAAAATACACACTTACACTTCACACTGTATACTTGTCAATTTAAAAAGCTCCAAATACATAACAACCGTTTCCAGACCATTTAGGTATAAAAATTAATAATCCTAAATATTAACGGAGTAAAGATATCATTTGTCTGCCAAAATTAATCTCCTATATTATTCAATTAGGAAGACGGAACGCAAACCGTCTTCCGTCTAACAAAGCACATTAATAACTCCTTGTCGAAGCTAATTGGAGCTTTCAGGCACTTCATTATTTATAATAATTGTTTGAAAAATGTTGGTAATAGTTACGTTATAATTGGTATGGCCATCGTAATACGATACACAGTCGACGAATAATATTTTTATGTATTAGAAATTTTGATTTGCAGGTTTGGGTGTTTCATATGTACGTGCCGTGTCACCAATATTGCATTAGAACCTTCCTCCGATCATATTGCGAATACAATAAATCGGGACGACAAGTGAGTGCCTCTAAGTTTGCGCTAATTCTTACGACACTGTAGTTTCCGCAGTTCATGTCAAATGGTAATAAGAAGATGGCACTGTGGTCTAAATCGACCATCAGGACGTCATCATCATTCATCAATTGTGAAACAGTGACGGAGCTTTTTTAAAAAAATACTTTTCACTTAGACACTGTATTTAAATTTACAGTTACATTGAAATAGAAAAATATACTCGGAGGAGGATGACTGCCGTCTGGCCAGGGTACAATAAGCTTAGAACTACAATTGTGCTGACGCAGCCCAATCTACAATGTGCGGGATGCATATGCCTTATACTATACATATATATATATATATATATATATATAAAAAATAGCCAAGCCACATCTTGTATTTGGGTATATAGCATGAATGTTCCGTTTTAAATGGGTACGCACAATGCCCTCAAATACTACCAGCTTGAAATGCAATATAAAAATTTCGTGTCTCCCCTCTCATCGTATCAACAAAAAGGTCGTGTTGTATATACAGACAGTTTAATATTCAGTCACAGTCACCGAGGCGGGCTCCCCGCTCACCCTGTTATTACATACTCGTATACCCTTTATAATCTCTCGCGGGACGAAACTCAAGCTTCTCTAGCAAATAATCACCACTTGTGTTTTATTGTAATTCAGATCACGCATTTCAGACCAGTAATGGTGCATATTTGATATTAAACGAAGTGTTTTATGAATGGTAATTTTTTATCAGCCCTAAGAAAAAGGCTATTTCACTTTTGCAAGTGTCCTAGCATTCTTCCTGATACTTCATATCTTATAATATAAAACATAATGCATATATCTATATTGATATTTATTACCCTATTAAGTACCTAAAAAGTTAAACTGCAATTACTTGCTATTTCCTTAGTTCTTAATGTTCCTTCATACATTAAATCATTTTAATTCTCTCTCAAAATCGTTTCAAATTTATTTTGTTAATGGAATGTACCAGAAACAAGAGAATGCTCTTACACGCAACGCATTTCAACTGCAGTGTTCTCTATGAAAGCGTAAAAAGTTTGCAATGTAATGCATAATTAAAATATTCTAATTAAAATTTGTTTCAATAAATGTTCTGCTATCTGACATACTATTCACTAAGTGTGGACATTCAAAGTAAATCAAAAGTAAACGATATAGCTCAAAGAACCAGTAAGCTGAAGTTACAATGGGCCAGCCTGTAATTAGCTCGTAGAGCTCTCACTTTATAGACGGCTTCTTCAATGTTTTATTTTAATTTCTATTAACATAGTAAAGCTACGCTGCTCTTTGTTTCTAGTTCCAACATGAATGGGCCATGTAATAAAATTAATAATATACAAATTTATTTTATTTTATTTTATATCATCAAATATTATATTGATTGAAAAGAAATATTATGTACGATTATATATGTATATATTATTATAAAATAAGTATATATATGCGCTAATGTTCTGTGTCACGAAAGTATGTGTCAGAAATTTGTTATACAGATTATGGGAATCACACTAAAAGATTCTTTAATGATATGGCTGTAGAACACATTTTTAAATCTTAGTGAATCTGATTTCTATTAGTAATGATGAAGTAATGATACTTAGTGAGAAGTTTGAGCCTCCTGTATACCGCGCTGCTATGAAATATGGTAACACATCCCAACCATAAAACTTTGTTTAAGCATCCTCATTAACAATTGTAGAGTTACTTTTCAACTAATTTCTGGCTATACCGTATAGCTCAGCAGGGAAGGGAGAACGGCCTTTTACGAACTTCGTTGAACAGCTTCAGCTATTGCAATCATCGGTTGAACTATAATACTAATGCAATTAAATGACTTACCCTTCGTCTTCCTTAATGCCTTTCTTCATAATTTCTAAACACAGGCCTCCCAGAAAGCACGATCCCATGCCACTTGCATCAGTCGGCTTCCCGCAAACTTGCATAAATCGACGCTCCATCTAGTGGGGGATCGTCTTACACAGAACATACAGAAGAATCTTACATCCCCATCGGCTATGGGTTCTACGAAGCCAGCTAAATTATGTTAAATTATAAAATGAGTTATTCGGTTCCGATAATAATAATAATAATAATAAATTCAAAATTTCATCCTCAATTTCTCGATGGTTGGCAACACACCTTGCGCTTCACGCGAAATTTCCTGCCACGCGCAGGTACTGTGTGGTCTGCTATCCCCAGCGGTGTTTTCGAACCGATACGACTTAGGGACCTCCAATAAAAAAGCCTACACCTTTGTTAAAGGCCGGCAACGCATTTGCGACATTCCTCTGGTGTTGCGGATGTTCATGGGAGCGATGATCACTTACCATTGGGTGGGATGCTTGCTGGTTTGCCGCCTTTTCTTTAAAAAAAAAACTCATATACACGCGAAATAAGTACACATAAATCTCGTATAACAAAATATGTCTTTTGCGCTTATTTGAGAAAAGTTAAAATAAATACCATAAAAGTTCTATCTAATACTCAAATATAATTCGTAGTACAGCCGTAGCAATTTAGAAATGTAGGTTATATAATTAATCATGAAACAGGTGATAAACGAGCAAACTTCTAATATGATGTCGATTAAATCTGGTCGAAACGTAAGGAAAACAATAGTCCACATATTTTTAAAATATTCTACGTGGTTGAATTCCGCTCAACAACAGTATCACTATTTAAGTGCGAATAAACTATCTATTGTTGACTGTACACAACACGAGGGACGTAATAAGTTTAGCTTGGCAGCTCATAAACAGACCGACTAACTTTGAAGGAACTTATTTGAACTTTGTCAAGTACAATGCCCTATAAGCGAGTTGCCGACATAATTCCTATGCACTGTATTGCTAAGAGCTTTGGTGGGGATGAAGTTTTCTTTTTTATATAATATTAGGGTTGACAAATCCTGTGTATCGTTTGTCACTCTCAATGTAATAAAAAAAAACCTACAGTTAACTGATGGGAATTGATGACTACGACCCATAAAATTTACACCCATCCTAGCAAAGATGCAAGATGCACATGCGTGGTCACCCGGGAAGAATGAGATGGAATACCTCGTTACCTGTAATTGGCTCCTATACGTGTTTTATATTCCATAGAAAAAAAATAAGGGATATAGTAAAATTTTAAATTTAACTAGTAAATGATACTTAATAAGTAAATTTTGTAAGCTATTTTCAATTTAATATTTGTATAAAACTAAATAACAAATGAGAGGCCATCGGGGCCTCTAAAATGTCACTATTAGAACTGGTTCAAATAAAGAAACCTAAGACATTGTTACCGTCAACCGACCAACAAAGTATCTCCATCGTGATTCCTTATCGAGGATAATTGAATGTATCAAGGAGGACAGGAATCACCATCGGCTGAATCTTGTGCTTTGTCAGCCCTACTATCATACAAATAGTTATCAAGCGATACCTTGATAAGAAAGCTTACACTTTTCATCTCAGACAATTTTATTTGAATAATTCTTAACGTGATCCCAAAGTGAAATTTACAGCAAAGTTACTTAGTCTATGTTGCATAAGTCTAACGAAACTTTTGCGTACGCTAAGTTCTTATTAAGTTACTGAAGTATTAAAGAGGGTTGCTCCAGTTTTTATAAGGCACGTGATATTTTATTTAGCGATTTAATTATACAAGACCTGGAAGGCCGAATGGCGTAGGACTTTACCTTTTTTCTTTTTTTTAAAGCCTACAACGCATTTAACTGTGTGATAAATAGCTATTTCCATAATACATATAAGTATATATAATTTATTTTATTTAATATAAATTTATTAGCCATAAAACAAAAAATTAAATTTAAATTTATAACATTTTAAGACAGAAAGAAAGATAAACAAACCATGTGTGTGATACTGTATTAATGTATTATGTGTTATGAATGGTATAGAATTGCATGTTTGAGTCCTTTACGTGTACATGTTTATGTAGTCTATACTTATGCGTTCGCCTTTTGTATTGCTTCTATCTTCTCATATTCATTTTTTTTCGCCAATTGTACAATGACTTTTTACAATCTCGTTGGTTTAATAGATAAATATTTAAGTTTTTATTTATTTCGTTGTATAAATGACTTGATTGCCTTTTGTACTGAAATTTTCAGAATTCTTCTATGTGAACCCAAACACACATATTCCTCTAGCTTTAGCCGATAAAAGCTGACCTCGCATCAATAATTCAACTACCTACATTTTCCGTCTCACTGAATAATTTATTACAGCGACCTGTATGCTAAGTCTTTTTCCATTTGACGTACGTACGTTTGTATGCACGCAATGGATATCATTCGTTTGAAAGTCTAGGACATATCAGCTAAAAATAATTTAAAAAAAAATTTAACTTCAAGTATAGCGTCTGTGGCCGATTAGGGTACGCTCTGCTAAACTTAAGATCGTAGGTACGAATCCGCCATTCGACTATTGTCGTAAACAATTCCCTAGCACAATCATTAGCTTGGAATGGTTAAGCGGAATGTTGGCAAATTTAATAGCACTGCTAAACAAAAAAAAAGACTTAAGTAAGTTTAACTGAGTACCACGATCTGACAATAGAAGCGGAAAAGCTCTGCGTAAATATAAGAGCCTTGACAGCTGAGTGTCTAAGCGCTCACTTTTAATTTCACGATACGCGGAGAAACAGAGTTCGATTGCCGGTATCGGCATAAATGAAATTTTTGAGTGCAATTTTAAGCGAAGACCAGGCAACGAGGTCTTAGTATTCAGTGTTGACAACACACGTACATCTTGAACCTTATTTATTTGAAGAGACACAACAGCATACACATTACACATTTCACAGGTTGAATCTTTTTATAATTATATGTTATACGTTATATGGTTTACGATATACGATGAAAAGTGTAAAGTAATGTATTTAAAAAAAAAAACTTATATGTACGCGTGCTTATAGATTGAGTAGATTAGGTTGCTTCCGAGTTTATTTAAATGATTTGTAATATTTTATTGATTTAAGACATTTTTATTTATTGTTAGCATAGTTTTTTTTTGTTAGATTTGTTTTATTATTTTTTAATTCAATTAATTTAATTTAATTAAATAGAAAAAAAAATATTGTTAATATTACTCGACAGAACTGAGAGCATGTTATTATTTTTTATTTTTAAATTTTAATGTTCTTTTTTAATCTGATTATCATAGTTCACACATATAATTGCATTTTTTTAAATATCTATTAACATTAAGATACGTATCTAAATAGTTATTAAATATATAGATAATTTTGCATCTCTAAGTATTTTGTACGAATTTACCACGGGGAGTGTTCTGAGGCAACTCCTCAGAACACCCCCCTTCGAATTAATTCCAAGCGCTGAGTTTAAACATCGTACATCACGACAGAATTCAAACTTTGATCCTCATTTTCATCTCTCATCTTTGTTTCAACTTTCATCTCAATCCACGACGCTTTACACGAAATTTTCTACAACGCACGGCTACTCTGTGGAATCTACCTGCGGTATTGCCAAATCGATTCGACTTAGGGTTACCTTCAAGAAAAAATTCTACACCTTTCATAAAGGCCAAATAGTATTTAAAATATTTAATGTTAACTAAACTAAGTGTTCATTCTTTTGTAAATTCTTTCAATGTGAATATTTTTTATAAAATAGTTTAATTATAATATGTTTTTTTGGTCATTGCAAATATTAGTCGTACGGTATTTCCAAATATTGATTATATGCTGCTTTCTTTATGACTACCATGTACTATATTTTTAACTTACTTTATGAGACTAAAATACTCAGTTCATGAGTTGTTTGCTATCCAAATAAAATCAAATACAATAGAATAACTCATATTGCGTGATATCCAGTGAGTACAATGAAAAATATTCATACCAAATAGACATTATTTCGTGTTCCTACGTCCGCACTTGTAACAAAGTTGGTTATTTCATTGGCATTGTTTTAGCGAGCGAGTTGGCTCGTGTTGGCGCGTGATTTCATCTAACTTCACGAACACGGTACGGTTACTATTGAAATATTAACTGTAAAGATTATATATTAGCAAGAAACCAACATTGTTGTACTGGGCAAAGTTTTGTCAAATTGTTATGAACTAGAGCCGATTTGGTTATTTAATTGATAATAGTGCAATGTTTTTGTTCTTTTAATAAATTAGAGGATTTGGTCAATGAATGATCATATCACCATCATTGGTAACGTTACGATATAAAATCATCAAGGTACGAGTCCAGATTTAACAATATAATATAATGTCCTTGCCCTATCCGACTGGGGGTAGCTATGAAAAAAAGTTATTATAACACCAACTTCTTAAAATTAATACTAAATCTATTATAAATTGTTGAACTTGGTACCCGCTCCGCACACATTCCATCATGATGTGATTCGCATCTTCCATTTTGTCACATTCTGTACTAGTAACAGAATATACTTTGCCCATCAAACTAGCAAAGATGTTGATGACGACTGCAGACTCTAAGCGAACCTGTGGGAAAACTATTAATTAATTTGTTATTATAACTTTATTGTGATGGGGTCGCAAGGCTTGTTTAACTTACCTTTTCGGTATTTTCTTACAAAAAGTAGCGACATTAAAATTGTTGAGAAACAATGATCTAGTTGAAATTAACCCAGGTCCAATCACTAGTGACCCACTAACTTAAGCAATCTTAAACGTCTCCCTTTAAACAAGAGGCCTTGCGTGACATACATTCGTGATCGTTCCAATTGATCGCATGCTCAAATTGTATCATGCTTCGATATTATGTATCGACGGATCGAAATTAGACACATAATAACTTTGAGATTTCATACCTTGCTTTAAGCATTCCCAAGAATAGATGCCTCAGAGCACGGAACACCCGACACTGTAGGGAATTGTCTATGCCGTGTGGCCAATAATATGGGACTGGAGAATTTAGATGTGGAGTCACGATCTATTGTGAGAACGGGCCGAGACCTATTATGCGTATAACTGGGAGAACATTCTCTAATACTAAACATACGCATACCCCAAACATTTTTGCTAGATCGCCATAAACCATGAGCAGTATCGAGTTTACGTAAGTAGAGTTACATCAAATCCCAACAATTAAGATCATTTTATTCGGTGACGTCATGAACCCGCTTCAGTGCAAATAAAACAACAGATACAGACAGACAGGAGACTAAATTGGATTTCATATAAAACGAAGCTTTCCTTCTTCTGGAAAAGAAAAATGATATTACATAGGTTTCGCAATTTAATTATTGTCTGTTTTTTTTATTTGAGACATTCTAGCAGTGTTCACAGAATACTATAGCCGGAATCATATGTTGAAGATAACTCAGTATGGAGCTTTGTGAATGCAACACCTTTCCTTGGAAAAGGATGGATCTTCTAAAGATAGTCTTCCTGAGATCAGTGGACCCTCAATTAAGAAGTATACTGGTTAAATATCACGCAGTGGTCAGAAAGAAAGTAGCTTCACTCATACATCGTACTAAGGCGGCCTCTAATAGTCTCTTAAGGGTGATGGATACAGATGGCTTAGGGTCTGACTCTGTAACAGATGCGGGGCTCGGGATGTTCAGTAGTAGATTAGTGATAGGCTTAGACGATGATAAAAATTTACGCGTTTTTGTTACTAAGTAAAACAACAATTATTTTTTAAAATCAACTATCCGTAGTAAATCTGTACGGAAAAACCAACTAGCATAAAATATGCTCATAATGATGATATCCACACCAGTCTCGAAAATTCTTTCGCCACAATCATGTTCGTTTCTTCGTCATTCAACCTAAAAATAATTTAAATTTCAAATTAGCTTAAAGATGTACGAAGGGTGCTCCAAAAGTAATGATAATCGGTTATTTCTAGTGCATATAAAAATTTTAGTTTGGTTGCCCATATACCAACTAGATCAACTTAAAAAAAAATATATAAATAGGCTAAGATTCTCGGGAGCTACATAGATTTCAATACAAAACTGATGAAGCAATAACAAGAAAATGGAAAAAACGTCTTATTAAAAATACATAGCGACTTGATAGAAATTTAGAGAACTGTGCTTTGGGCCAAGGAGCTTAAGCTGGGCAGAACATCCACAAAAGATGAACACCGCGAACATCCCTCAGTAAAGATATGATGAAAAAAGGTAATGTACAAAACGAAAAATTGCATATGGAAAAGTCATTATTACTGACTGGTGACGAGGCATTCCATCTCAGTCTTCAAGGGTAACAACGCATCTACATTATGATTCCTTGTCCAATGTAGATTTCATGGGCCGCAGGAATCACTTGCCATCGGGTGAACTGTGCGCTCGTTTGTTACTCCCCATGTAATAAAAAAAAAGTCTGGGCGCGTTGGTTATCGAGATTGTTAGCCGACAAGCAAAAGAAAAAACGAGTCGACATTTCAAGGACGAATCACGAAAATTCCAAGGAGGCCTGGATTTTTTTTTTCACATTTCGTGGCGATGGACGAGACCACAAAATGTGATCCACCATTTTGATCCCGAATCCAATCAACAATCAATGACTTGGAAAACTTTGAATTAGGAAACGAGTCTCTTCACTGGCACCGAAGAAATTCATAGTGTAAAGTTCGACAGCAAAGGTATGGTGTCCGTTTTTTTGGACGCTGAAGAAATAATATAAATAATAATCATATTAGAAAATGGAAACCACTACTTCGGGCTATGCAAACCAAATAAGAAGATTGGGGAAGGTTATTAAAGAACAAAGACTGTACTGCGAGCTGGAATGCTGTTTCACCAACACAACGACTGACTTCTATCTCTTTCCTTGGCTCAAGGAATACCTCCAAGAAATTATAAGATGACAGCGAAGTAATAGCGGCTATTAAAGCTTTTTTGGAGGGTCAAGGTATAGATGTTTATTCTAAGGGAATTGGAGGTTTAGAAAAATGTTGGACTAAATGCATGCATGACTTGTTAGGAGACTGTGTAGAAAAATATATTTTTTAAACTATAATCAACGTGTTTAATATTCATTATCATCACTCATCGTACTACTACTTTTTTTTATAGAACATTCAACCCACCTGATGGTATGGATCACCGTAATCCACGAACATCAGAAAAATTGCAAGTGCGTTGCCTAAGTAACTAGAACCTAGGTCTTTGTTAAGCAAAGCTACTAACTATCAAAACTCCTGATATCACCCTAATTTCAAAATTCAATTTATATCTTTACCGTCGATACATTAAGGATCGCTCAGACGGAAGTGTTCGATACACTGCGCGCGACGTTACTGAATCATTGATGCGTATCTCTACCATACTGTGTGATTTCTAAAATATATCACGGTGTTTTAGTTAGCCCTTCCGCTGTCAGGTCAACCCTTTCATGATACACCCAATTTGTGGAGGCTGTTGCGAATGCGAATAAAAAACAACTAGAAGTGCCACGCGTCGTTCTCTTTGAAGATATGTCCTGAGTAAAATAATTTGATGTATGAAATTTAAAAAAAAATTCTAAATACACAAGGAGCAGACAGTTAGCGAAAGGACTCGAATTTAGAGATATAAATCACTGTTACACAAATAAAATACACACAGATTAAATTTTACTTATAAATAAATAAAAAAAGTCTGGGCGCGTTGGTTATCGAGATTGTTAGCCGACAAGCAAAAGAAAAAACGAGTCGACATTTCAAGGACGAATCACGAAAATTCCAAGGAGGCCTGGATTTTTTTTTTCACATTTCGTGGCGATGGACGAGACCACGAAATGTGATCCACCATTTTGATCCCGAATCCAATCAACAATCAATGACTTGGAAAACTTTGAATTAGGAAACGAGTCTCTTCACTGGCACCGAAGAAATTCATAGTGTAAAGTTTGACAGCAAAGGTATGGCGTCCGTTTTTTTGGACGCTGAAGAAATAATATAAATAATAATCATATTAGAAAATGGAAACCACTACTTCGGGCTATGCAAACCAAATAAGAAGATTGGGGAAGGTTATTAAAGAACAAAGACTGTACTGCGAGCTGGAATGCTGTTTCACCAACACAACGACTGACTTCTATCTCTTTCCTTGGCTCAAGGAATACCTCCAAGAAATTATAAGATGACAGCGAAGTAATAGCGGCTATTAAAGCTTTTTTGGAGGGTCAAGGTATAGATGTTTATTCTAAGGGAATTGGAGGTTTAGAAAAATGTTGGACTAAATGCATGCATGACTTGTTAGGAGACTGTGTAGAAAAATATATTTTTTAAACTATAATCAACGTGTTTAATATTCATTATCATCACTCATCGTACTACTACTTTTTTTTATAGAACATTCAACCCACCTGATGGTATGGATCACCGTAATCCACGAACATCAGAAAAATTGCAAGTGCGTTGCCTAAGTAACTAGAACCTAGGTCTTTGTTAAGCAAAGCTACTAACTATCAAAACTCCTGATATCACCCTAATTTCAAAATTCAATTTATATCTTTACCGTCGATACATTAAGGATCGCTCAGACGGAAGTGTTCGATACACTGCGCGCGACGTTACTGAATCATTGATGCGTATCTCTACCATACTGTGTGATTTCTAAAATATATCACGGTGTTTTAGTTAGCCCTTCCGCTGTCAGGTCAACCCTTTCATGATACACCCAATTTGTGGAGGCTGTTGCGAATGCGAATAAAAAACAACTAGAAGTGCCACGCGTCGTTCTCTTTGAAGATATGTCCTGAGTAAAATAATTTGATGTATGAAATTTAAAAAAAATGTTTTAATAGTACTATGTGTACTGTGTTCGTACACTATCATTTATACTAATTATGACTAACTTTAGTGAGTCATATTATTCTAGTCATCTATGTATGCATAAATAAAAATAAAATTCTGTTCATTGCTAAGCGAAATGGTTGAGAACGTCTGAACCGATTTCGTTATTTTTTTTGAAATATTTGTAATAGTCCGAAACATGGTTTTATGGCAAAAAAGTTGTCTGCAATATTGGCATATTCTGAGAAAAGCTAAAAGTTCTTTTATGGGATTTTTGTATGAACTCAAGACCATTAACTCACAAATCGGACGATGGATAGTTATCACAAATTCACGAAACGACTACAAACAAATTTATTGAAATTCGAACAGGGCAATGTCTGTCAGTTCACCTAAGGGTATTAGTACATAAAACTTAAAATAAATTGGCAATAATATTTTTTTCATTCATATATACTTTTTCGTGAACTTTTGGAACTTGCTTATAATTTCATATATCACGCGAATCTACATTTGATCACTGAAGCTGACACCAAAAAACCAAAATTGATTTCAATTTCACGCACAAATTTACCATCAGCTTGACAATTAATAAAATCTCCCTGCCTGCAATATATTTACAAAATTATTTTTCTATGAATAAGATCAAACAACAATATAAAGTAATTATAAATCTCAAGTAAACCGCAATTTATAGGCATACTAATAGTATTCCCATAAATGTCCACGATACAGTGCAAAAGGATATTTCCACACAACGGAACCCGCTAATAATTACGTCACACTTTCCCATGTTTTCGAACGCGACCGATAGAGAGAGAGAGAGAGCAGGATGCACGATATAGAAAACGAAAGAAAATAGAGCCGTCGTAGAGGTATGCAGGTATAGATCGGTGTTTGTGACGAAATTATTTGATGTTATGCAAACTTTTAACATCGGAACAAGAACATCCTCTATCTCGTTATTAACTTAGGTTTATTTTTAATTATTCTAAGGAATGTAACAATTAATGTATGTATGTATATAATTTGTTTAATTAGAAAGACACCGTCTACAATATCATTTTACACTTATACGTTTTTTTACACTTGTATTTTTACTACATATTAATTTGTCTAGTTACTAGATTTATTTCATATTATAAGTTAGTAAACTACAGCTGAGGAGGAACACACGTGCCTACATTGGCAGTCATAAGTATTTTTTTATTATAAAATACTAAAAATAAATCTAATTGTATTTTTATTGTTAATAATCTATTGAATATTATCCAGGGTGTGTAAACATACACACGTATCCGAACAAAAACGCACAAGCAAGTGTTTTTTGTTCTATTATGTAGACAGAGTGGTGCTGCGAGAGTGTCCTTGACACTGCATGTGAACCTTCCTCCAATATTATTAATTGCACATACATTACATCGGAAGTGGTCGACGAGTGAACGCCTTTGTATTTGCGTGAATGCTTACAGAAACTATAATAGTTGGTCATAATATGTAAAATTGTCGTTTTGTCAAACGCACTGGCCACTTTGATCAACAAAATGCCGTTTAGTTAGGAATTCCATTCAACAAAATGCTCAGAACCCAGGAGAGCCGTCCAAATCCTGTCCTAAGTGAAAGTAGACACAGAAAAAGGTACTGGTGAGTGTTTAGTGGACAAGTGCTGATGTCATTTGGTCTGGTGGCAGATCTGTATTGTCAACAATTGCAAACTATGTAAACAACGAGACTGGTCAATCTCTCTATCCCACTCCCGCTGATGCTTCATGATAACGCTAGACTCCATACTTCACGACAGACGGTTGCTAAATTAGAGATTGCCTTGCTCCAACAGATTAACATTTTTTTCGGAATTTGGACAATTTCTTGCAAAGAAAAAAGATCAATTCCGATGAAGCTGTCCGCTTTCAAAGATTTTATTGAATCATTCCCCTCGCTAAATTAATCTAATCGCTCCTAATCGCACCCAAAATGAACAATTTTGGCACAATGTAATCAATAAACTACCCATAAAATGGCAAAAGTACATAGATATTAATGGGTTCATACTTCAATTGATTAAATATATAATTTCATTAAAAAAAACGTTTCTTACTTTTTCCATATAACACGCTAATTGCATATGTAAGGACCTGATATATTCTGCGCAGTTGATATCATCTCGCATTAACCAGAACATGGTAGTCGAGATCGACCAGGATGACATCATCACCAATTGCGCCAATAGCCGAATGGTGGTTTTTAACCTACAGCCTTAATCTTAGAAGACCATCGCTATTGGCACTTTTTTTTTAATTATTTCGTGTAGTCTATGAAACTAATCTAGTTCCAAAGATATATCTCTTCATTTCATTATTTCATCATTCAGTTATCTATCTTTTTAATGTGTTGTTTAGACATTGTGTGATATGTCGTCAATATACGAGTATCTTTTAATTTAAATATTGGCAAATCGCGTATGTCATTATTGATAAAGTCGGGCAAAATGTGTTTTCCCCGACTTTATCAATAATGACATACGCGATCATTATATTTATACATGTCAATTAAAACTGTCTATTTATAAGCTTATATTATATATATCTAAATATATATATACAACTATATGTAAATATGAGTATAATATTTAAATATATAATTTCATTAAAAAACGTCTCTTACTTTTTCCATATAACACGCTAATTGCATATGTAAGGACCTGATATATTCTGCGCAGCTGATATCATCTCGCATTAACCAGAACATGGTAGTCAAGATCGACCAGGATGACATCATCACCAATTGCGCCAATTGCGCCAATAGCCGAATGGTGGTTTTTAACCTACAGCCTTAATCTTAGAAGACCATCGCTATTGGCACTTTTTTTTTAATTATTTCGTGTAGTCTATGAAACTAATCTAGTTCCAATCTCTTCATTTCATTATTTCATCATTCAGTTATCTCTCTTTTTAATGTGTTGTTTAGACATTGTGTGATATGTCGTCAATATACGAGTATCTTTTAATTTAAATATTGGCAAATCGCGTATGTCATTATTGATAAAGTCGGGCAAAATGTGTTTTCCCCGACTTTATCAATAATGACATACGCGATCATTATATTTATACATGTCAATTAAAAATGTCTATTTATAAGCTTATATTATATATATTTAAATATATATGTACAACTATATGTAAATATGAGTATAATATTTAAATATATATACTCAGCGGATGGAATTAATCCGAACAACTCCTCAGAAAACTTCCCATGGTAAATGCGGTAAAAATGCAAAGAGATAAGAAGAGTATTCCTTGTGAGGCTGAACATGCCCTTTGTCAAATTGCGCACAGTGGACCGCCGTGAAATACTGTCTTGCTCTATTAAGCACACCCAGCCTTACACTCCAAGTGACCGCAGAACTGAATGTCGGTCGATATGTCAACGCCAAGCATTCCAATAACAGGTGTGGTATCATGGGGTGTGTTTACAAAATAAGGAGATGGGACAAAGGGAATCTTTTTAGCGGTATGGTGTATTCGTTGGGTTAAACTTTAAGGCATACCGACACATGTTATCTACAAATTCACTCACTTAAAGCGTATCGCTGCAACTATCGCTTCTTCTCCAGTTCATCAACACAATCTCAAGTGGTGGTAGATCATCGAGCCGTTGTTCGCCACTCTCAGGCGCACTCGTAACAGTGAGATAATC
Organism: Teinopalpus imperialis; assembly: GCA_029286865.1. Lineage (NCBI taxonomy): Eukaryota > Metazoa > Arthropoda > Insecta > Lepidoptera > Papilionidae > Teinopalpus > Teinopalpus imperialis. Next base: position 1,943,323 of record JAGSMU010000045.1, on the reverse strand, counting down.
AAATAGACTATACCGAAAATACTAGCACATTTTGTTAAAGAATGCTAGCAATGCTATTATTTTTACTAATATTGGGGATAACCACTCCAATTAAGCTTAAATGATTGTAATAGACCTTAGTTCATAGCAATAGTTGGATGGCGAATTAGAACCTACGACCTTGAAGAAGAAGAACAAGGAGAAGAACAAACAGAAAGAGGGAGACAAGAAGGAGAAAAAGAAGTTTATCTTCTTTGTAGAAAGGACATTGAGATACGTATATGGGATTAAAGAATTTGATGAGGATTAGGAAATTCGCTCTAACTTAATCCGATAGATGCAACTGACTGAGCCGAGGTTCAGCCGGGCATCCTTGAGTACTTTACTCTCGCGGACAAGGTCCAAGCCGAGGTTCTCTCTCGGGAATCCCCGTGCTGGTTACCCATATATAACGGTTTCTGCTAAGTACCCTAAGCGCTCGGCAACGTTTCTGGCTAACCGGTGAAAATGTAAAAACCTTCCGGCGTAAACTATGTGACAGATATCGGCTGGAACAAAAAGGTTCAATAACAATACAGTTAGTATATAAAATACTTTCTTGCTACGAAATATATTTTATTAATTCCTTAGACTTAATAGACACGCGATTGCTGCCTTTACTAATCACCTAAAATAGCATTTTGCAATTTTATTGTAATATTGCGTCTATCGTGAAATTCAAAGCGCCTGTTCGGAAATTAAGCTGCTACGGAACTAAGCTTTTAATGCTACCAGTACTAACATTACTAACCACTCCAATTTAACTTAAATTATTGTAGTAGATTGTTGGTTAGCTTTACTATTATTTTTTTATTTCATTCCTACAAAGTGGACGCTATAATTTGTATTTAAAGTGGTGATAACCAGTCGCTACCTATAAGCGTCCATGATTTAAAACAACTCATAAGCGTTCAAGCGTTGGTAAAGATTACACGAATCAACAAAAATGAAGTGCGTTTTAATAAGTCTTATTTTTTTATTGACATCGAATCATGTGACGTATGGATTCTACTTTGATGAATTCGGCAATATAATGTGCAATATGTTTAACGGGTTTACGCAATCTATGCAGAACCTCTACGGCCAATTCGGAAGTCAATATTATCCATATTATGGACCGTATAACAATAATTATAATAACAATAACGAAAATTATAATAAACAAGTACAAGATTTAAACGAAGCGGTACAAAAACTGAATAGGGAGAAGGAAGAGCTGAATAAAACTTTGAGATTATTAGTTCACCAGACGCGAAAACAAGACGTCATCAATGGAGACAAGAACATTAATGACAACGATGATGGTGAGCTAACTGAAATCGGTATTAACTTACGGTCACTTAATTAATTTACCGGGATTACAATTAATAATCTAATTTAAAATATATGGTCCTGGCCACACGAGGTGACCGACAGGTCGGATCGTATGTCAACTGAAATTATCAACGCGAGATTTCAACGGCCAAAGTGAACGTGCATATTAACCCTATAAAGAAATTTATTTGTAACAGATACAAGATTTCAACGTATTGATTCAAAAACTAAAGACAATAAAACTATTAATATTCATATCATTATCTAATTATTCACCTGCAGTACATTATATGTATTAGTTTGTGTAGTATATATATATATATATATATATATATATATATATATATATATATATCTATATATACTACACAAACTAATACATATAATAACACAAATACATAAAAACACACTTGTGTGAATTTATGTGTGTATATAATTGACACAAGCATATACGCAAGAGTTTAAGGAGTTATTATATTAAAGGTTAGTGTTTAACCGACTCAATGCTATTCTTTTACTTTGTATTGTTATTGTGTATATAATATTGTAAAATTTGACTATTGGACGATGATTGTGGAGCCCAAAACACTCACCTCTCCCGATTAACATCTAAAAGAGTGGCTAAAAATCAACACTACGTGGGACTTTAAATCCCGTTTCTGCAAAAAGAGTCGCCTACTTTTGCCAAAGTTTTTAATATTGTTTATGTAAAGTTATTATTTTTTTATGTGACAATAAACAGTTTTATTTTTATTAGGGAATATTTATTTCTTCCCCTGCCTGGTTGGACAACAAAATAAATAAAACACTATAAAATTAGCTTTTTACCATTTTCCCTCCATTTTCTCGATTCAAATCCGCCATTCGGCTATCGTAGTGAACCACCTCCACAAGATATCCACAGCACAAACAGAAACTTAGCTGTAGTGTTTAACCGAAATATTAGTAATGGTAAGCATTGATAAACTTGATTACATCTAGCATTCTTAAGAAAACAAAGTGTACATGCGTAATGTTTGTTAAGATCAAAAATAAAAGGCCTTTCGAAATCTCATTACACCTCCATCGCTGAAGAAATTTTTTTATATTATATCATTCGTGTAATACTTTAAAAAATAATACCTTTGTAAAAAGAGTTTCCTTGATGGGTGGAGGTGATAAATCTTTATAACGACGTACTCTGCCAGTAAATATACTCGGAATTAGCTGTATGACGTCATTATTTGATAAATGGTTACGTTGTAGAGCATCAGAGGTCATCGATCACAATATGAGTACATCAAATTAACGCAGATTACGAGTTACGTCACCGTACGTATAATAATAATAATATATAATTTGTTCATTCCAAAGAATTCCGTGAGTTTCTCCACTATAGCAGAGACTTTCTCGCGGATTATATTACAATTAGCAAAAGAATTACGGTTAAATATAATGTAATAGTATCAAAGCACATTAAAAGTGGATAACAGATACTCTCCCATAATCATGCGTTTATAGCAACCATTATAAATCTTTTGTTCATTCTTAACGTGAGTTATCGTAACTTAGTCTTTGTCACTATCAGCAAAAGAGTTACGGTTAACTTTTTAATTAACCGTTGCTGACAGTTTATTTTTATTTTAGTTTATTTTTTATATTAAAAGAGGCTAACAGATACTCTCTCACAATCGTGTGATTTGACCATTGTAAACTTTTTGTTCATTTTGAACATGGCATCCCTACTCTAGCTTCGTATCAAGATTTTGATGTTGATGCTGTTAGCCTATACGGCTCTTACAGCTTCATCGGATACAGGGCTCACGGAACTGTGAGGTCCGTGAACTAGCTTTGTATTCACTATAACTAGTATTTAAGCCCGGCACAATATTAGTTACCAATTGTATTGTTATGATAAATTTAAAATAATGATTTTTTTAAAGTTCTCCTGCGATATGTCACATTATAATTAATTATAATTTTATAACACAACACGACAACGAACACACTCTATATTGATAGAGCCAAGATGCAATTTGTTTCTAGGTGATGCATGGGTTTAATAAAATAGATGTGAATTAAACTGTAGTAATATTTATACAATGATAAACGATCTACTTGATTTCGTGTTAGCAAGTCACCATGAATTATAAAACTCTATTTAGTACTCTACCTTGTTAGCGCAAGGCACTGCTTTAAAAAAATAAACTAATTTCAGGGAATATAGAAAATGAAGAATTGTTTTATGAAGTTAATTTTCTTTAGGCTCCAGAATAAAATTTCAAAGTTGAAATTTCGATATGTGGAGTTTGGACATAAACCGGTGTAAAGCAAAAAGGGCGGAAAATTATAAGGCCAGAGAGGGAAAAAAATATAATTTGGTTTTATACTTTGCTGATATCATTTTTGTTTTCCTTTTTCCTCTGTCTTTCTCTGTCATTTCACCCCTTACTATTTACTTAAATCGAGGTTTTATTTACTATAAATCGAGGATTACATCGCCAAAGGATTACACTGCTGTCGCATGTACAGAGTTGAAAGCGCTCGCTTTTTTTTTTAATTTGTCGCTAGTAATTTTAATAGTGTATCTTTACAGTCAGTTTATATTAAGTTACAGTACAGCGAGACCGGCACGGTGGCGGCCTCGCACCAGTTATTGCATACCCTTTAGCAACCCCCACGGGACGAGACTCAGGTTCTCATATTACCCGTATGTGCTTCATTCATATTCAATAATTCCCGGGTATGTAAATGAAGTGTTTATCAGTACTTATATTCCGATACTAAATTTTTAAATCGATTTGGTATTACGTACTTAGTGGCTGCTGAGAAAAAATAAGCATGGAATGTGTCCATAATAAGAAAAATTTTAAAATAGGTGTTTCACAATTATTATTTCTGACCATATATTTTTTTTTGTCATTGTATTGAGAGTGACAGACGCGCGCCCAGTTCTTTCATGACCTGTGGTCCATGTCACCGGAATTCATCCTCGATATGAAATCATAATGCAGACACGTCACTTGAGGACTAAGATGGAATGTCTCTTTATTAGCAAGAATAATATTGTCGGGAATTATTGTCGGATCCCTACACTCACCAGACGAAAGACAGCAGCGTCATGTTGCTATTTTCTATACGCCGAAAAGCAACAATTTGTAGTACACAGATATTATTCCTCGACTCGCAATCGAACACAGAACCCTCGACATTGCAGCACGTGCTCCAATCTCCGGAGCGTTCCCATATCATTAACTATGTAGCATATGTTCAATTTAGCGTTGAAATTGTTTCGTGTCATCATCAAACGGGCTCAGCGGAAGACCAACAGTGGTTACAACAGCCATCATATGCTGAGTTGGGAACCGATTCGTGACAACTAGCATTTAATATATATATATTTTTTATTTGTCTATCTGTATGCAATAGCATTTCATACGAATAAACAAATACTATCTTTATTTCTTTCTTTCGATGCATTATTTTAATGGGTAGAAATCACACATAGTATCCCCCTAGAAAATGGGGCATATTTGGAAGATCTCCACCCCAATATCAAAAAAAAAGTGTTTGAACTTCTACGTCACGAGCACGTCTTGTCTTGATAACCAAGAACTAGAAATAAAACTTTGTATAAGGATCGCCGCATAAAATATTCAGTGAGATAAGAAATCTATGTAATGGAGTCTTATTAAATATAAAAAAAGAAAACGTTTACCAGAATTTCTTATAATGTGCAATGGCCATAAATAATACATATTATATTTTCTTTAGCTTATTACTCATCAATAATAAATTATAAATAATATATTCATAATTAATAAGATTATATACAATTTGTGGGTGGAACCAAAAAATAATTGCCTTAACAATTCACATATGCTTTTGAAGTTTTTTTTCGGCCTGATGGTCGCTGTTTGTCCGAGGGCTTTTATAGTTTCACCAGGTTGAAAGGACCGAGCCCTAATGACGAGCCGAGACATTTATTAATGGGGTGCTTTTCAGTTCTACCCACAAAACACTACTACACTCTGAACATTTTGCGTTAGACTTCATATCATTGATACTGCTAGAATCTTAGCTAAGCTTGGCTTACAATAATAAATATCATCAAGTCATTCGGATCATATACATATAAGAATTTAAGTTTAATAACTTTATCAATAAATTTAAAATAAATTGCTCGGAAAATAATAATAAAAAACAAATATTTCGAAGACATTGCGAAATCTGCTAATCCACAGTGGATACGCGAGGTGGATTATGCTGTGACACCCTCTCTAGAGAGAGACCCATGCCCAGCAGTGGGATTTATATATATAGGCTGCTACGTTCATTATAATTATGTTAATAAATGTTACTTTTTTTATAAAACAAAGATAAACCGAAAGCACAGTTATAATACTATAATTCGTGTAATGCGGGGGAATTACAGGTAACGAGGCATTCCGTATTAACCGTCAAAGGTGAGCATCTTGAATTCATGTCCGTCCAATTGTCTCGGATGGTTGTATATCGTTGGTTGCAGTTGGACCGCTAATATATTAAAAAAAATCACTAGTGAAGCTTTTTTATTTATTCCTACAACAGTAAATTTCACCTTACGTGAGTTTCACTGTATAAAAGTTATTCATAGCACACATTGTCATATCCTGTTCTCGACCGCTTGTGACTAAGTTGATTGTTTCGTTGTCATTGTTTCGCCTGTCGTACTGGTACGTGACGTCACCACTCAATCTCCTAGTTTCACGGAAACGGAGTTGTTATCGTCGCCATCGATGCTTTAATTGCGAAGTTTGTATATTTGCACAAAAGACATACTAAACTGTTCAAGTTAACAAGGAACGTGGTAGATATGTTACGGTGAAATTACGATAATATTATTCCGGCATTCGTAATGTCAAGTGGGCTGTTGTAATTACAATCGTTATGTTTTTTTTATTTATTTTTTTAATATATGTCGGCGGTTATATATATGCGGCATGCCATCTACAGTCATGCTCAACTAAGTTTCAAAACGCACACACGAGGACGCCGGTGAGAACTCGATCCTTCCCCGGTTGAGCCGAACCATTCATGTAAATGGCAACATGCAACAGGCTGCAACATGGCTCTACAAGTATTAAAAAATCCAGTATCCTCGCATGCATATATACAAATATGGTGATATTGTTTTTACCGCGTAATAACAATATCATAACAAAAAAAAACTTTAAGTCTTTTATTTGTAAAGTTTATGTAATATACATTTTCTTTGTCCAAAACAGAAACGACAAATGAAACTTCATTATGCACGAAATCCAATTTGGTTTTCTCGATGTAAAAGGAGGCGGACAAATAATATTTCGTATTTGTGTCATATTGTCTGTCGTTTTATTTGCATAGAACGATCAAGAGATCTGCTCGAACTCTCTTTATCCTATTTGTTATTTTATTATTTACCTTTTTTTTGTGTATTGTGTGATGCTGTTGGTCTTTTGACCTCTACAGCTATAGCGAAACAGACTCGTGAGCGGGCGCCCGCTGAGTAGGGTTTACCTTATTATGCGAGAATCTTTGTTTTGAATTAAATTTAATATAGATAGAGCTGAAGTAGTAATACATCCTACTTAGCTTGCCGAACCGATAACAGGATAGGAAGAAAGATTTAAGAGTATTTAAGCCTGTGTTTAACGAGCTTCTCAAGATGGAGCGATAACCTGCTCAGATTTGAGGGAACTGAACATTGAATTTGACGGTTTAACGTTTCTACGGTAATAACTTTACAACAACGTGAAACCGACAAATGCATTTAAATTATCTCCACCAACTCCACAAGCAGGAGTTATGATCTGCATAGATTTCGACTCATTGGAAGTATATATGTGGTGTATTTAGAACGATCTTATTGAATTTTCTGAGGCAAGTTCAAGTTCAGTATGAGGTGACGATCACAAATAAAGTTAAATGTATGGCCGTAACCGGATTTCCTAATAGGATGGAGCAGCCATTACAGCGTCTCCACTGAGTGTGTTGTATGAAAATTCTGAAGTCCTATAGTGACCAAGAATAAATTTCAATTGTGAAGTAAAATGTTTTATAATATAAAGATATGACTTAAACCGTGTATAAGTATTATTAAATTTTAACTTTTCGTGAATTGCCTCAATTATGTGTATATATATATATATTTATATATATATATAAGTATATATTGATTAATGTATATATACATGAAACCTTGACAAGGAATCATAATGCAGATGCGTTGTTTTGATGTGTGAGATGGAATGCCTCGTCACCAGTAATTACCGCATTATACTGCTATTTTACGGTGGTATTCTGTTAGGGCATTCCGGTCGAGGTGTCCCATTCATTCTGCATCTAGAACGCAATCACGCAAAAACTGTTAATGAAATTAGGCATTCAGATTATAACCTGGATTAACATAGATACCATTAATAAGTTCCAAAACCAAAAGCTAAAAGTGGCAGGAATTTATGGCAGCTTTATGGCGGTTGCTCGAGAGTTTAGATTCCCCAAAACTTACGCGTACTGGCGGACAATAATAAATCATACAATGACGTCTCACACACTTCATTGCTCTCTCACTCAATATCAAGACCATGCCGATATAATCTCGGGCAGATATACTAGATATATATAAAAAAACGAAAGGTAATTCGATTAACAATGCTGCAAGGAAAACGTTTGTTTTAAGTTTTTTACCGAAATAACACATTTAGTCATGAAATATTATATCGCCATAGGTTCTTAATACATCTGCAAAAAATTTTAGATTTAACAGACGTCCGAAAATTGGTGAAAACGGAATAAAAAAAATCCATTAAAAGCTAAATAAAAAGTTGTTAGAAAATGTCGAACCTTCCTTTGCGTCATAGATTTATGTCGTTTTATTTTACTTATAAATAAAATTTTCAGAAGTTACAACGGGAGCGAGTGTTGCATGATAAATGATCGAAAAGAAAAAAAAAATCACAGACTTCGCCACTTCGGAAAACTTTCATAAAAGCTCGAAACTTATTGCGACGCTGTCAATTACGTTGAAATATTTCGATAGTAAATAATTTTTCTCTTAGTCAAGTTATATTACTTGATAAAACTTAAATAAGTGAAGAATAGTTTTTATTAATAAAATAATATTTGTTCACTTTTTCTTAAGTCCGTAAGGCGCTCCCGAAAATTGACTCAACTCAGAGTGAGGGAGTTCTCTTATAATTGTGACCTTTGATGTAACTATTGATCAACACTATTTTTAATTAAGATTTATGGTATTTCGATTCGATCTTTCGAATGCTTTACAGCTTGCTGGAGGACTGCGGCGTTTGACTTCCCAATATCGTAGCAGTATAAACGACGGCTTAGCATTCGACGATTGCGAAAAGTGACATACTTGACGCACTAACCTATACGTAAAAAGCGTGTCCAATACAGTCGAAGCATTCTTCAACGAGAAAGAACAAATCTAAATCACTTAAGTAAGGAAACAAATGAAGTACCCAACTTTCCCACTTTCACACAGTTTCATACGAAGTTAGTATAAACTTCCTGATTCAATGGCTTAATATACTCAATACGTTGAGAAAATAAACGTTCCTTCCAAATTTCGGAATTGTTTTGATAGCAAAATATTGTAGATAATAAATAATACTACAAATTTATATAAGATCGTAAAAATATTGCTTTGCAGTTTAAATGTGGTTTTCAGTGAGATAAGCTTGGACTAACATTAAGTTTACTTGATTGTTTACTATATTGGTAGATAAATAAAAACGATATGTCCATTTCAAACTAGACACAGTTTCGCGAGCGTAGTTTATAAATGTGTGCGAATGAAATCGTAGACTCATCTATGTAGTTCTGAGAGTCTGAGAGATAAGATTGTTATAACTGCAACTATTATGCGGTATTTTATTTAAATTTTATATGCTGTATTTCAGAGCACCAGCACCCTATTAAGCTAAAAATAAAATTGTGAGTTATTTGAGAACTCTACACAGAAGTATTTATGTACACTATTATAATGTTAATTATATCTTCTATTCAATTAATATTTTTTTTACTTCTGTCTAAATATTCTAGAGATTTACAAATAAAAATAAAAAGATGTCACGATTAAAAGAACATGAAAACGACTACGGATATAAATGAAACAGAAAATCAGTTTAGCTAACTATAGCCTTTTTTGCATGGACTGTTAATATTTCTTTACGCTTTTAAAGTATATTATTTGTCAATCAATGTTCTATTAGATGATTAAACAGGTTAATTAAACATTTAATATTTTATTGGAGTTTTACTTTATTTTCCTACTTTAATCAAGGTGGTCTTAAACTTTTGGCCTGCAGTGTACATTGTACATTGTATTGACAATAAATATGACAGCCTCTGTTTTATAATACCGGTGTATAAAAATAGGGTGTCGGTACTTCAAACCCTATAATCGGTATTTTATGTCCTACCGCTGATTCACAATGGCCTACATCACTATATCATCAAATGTCAATCTTGTTCATGCTTCTTCCATTGGGTTAATAGACATATTATTAAATCTGTTTTAGTTTTTATTCTATAGCTTATAGTTGTGTTACTTCGATAGTGTGTATAGTAAATGTATAAATATGATAGTTGTAGGTTACTTTAAGAAAAATGTTCTAATAATACTTATCTGTTAATAAAATCACTTAGATTTATCAATACTGAACCTTTTCCCCGCTTAACCGAATTATTTATGCTAATATATTAACTATGATAAATAATAAGAACAGTTGTAGAGCCTCATTACAGCTAGTTTATAGATGGAGCAGACCCAAATGAATATCAGTGTGAAAAAAAAGCGTAACGCCTTTGTGCTTTGTGAGATGAGTATAGAAATCCGGAGAACAGGCATTCCATTTCAGTCCTAAGGGGTGACATGTGAATCCTGATTTTAGGTGATGACTTACCGTCAAGTGAATTTGACACCCCTAAATATTATTAAAAAAAAACAGAATTTTAGGTAATATTTTTTGAATGTAAGAGGCCAGGTTTTTAATGTTCTGTACGTCTTGTATAACATATAACAAGTCGAACTCAAACATATTAACAAAGGATCGTAATACGAATAAATGAGGCTATCAATTCACGTCAGCATCAAATAGGAATTGATGACTTCAGTGCACTACGTAGCCACCCTGCACCACCAGATACTGATCGATCGTTCGGAGGTAATATTTCATATTTATACAGCGTGTTGCTTATCACAGATTATCGAACGTATCGTTAACGACATACGAGAAATTTGTTGACAAGTAACATTGTTAAAAATCTGCTATGTACACACATATATGTAACTATAGTAAATTTCTCAAATAGATTTACTATATACTACTCTCAGAATAGCATTATAACGATTCTGTGTTTCGTATAGTAATCCGAGGTTCCAATTACAGGTAAAGAAGTATTCTATCACATCCTTCACAGGTGACAGCACATTGTAGTACACGTTTTGAAAGAAGAAAATTGTAGAGTTAACAATTTCGTTCAGAATTCCGAAATTATGTACATTGATACTTTATATGTATCTGTGGATGTGGAAATAGACTAACATACTGTCATTTGGATTTTTATGTCTATTTCATAACGTCCATTAACTGTAACTGATTAAAAAATATCAATAAACATAAGGAAGAACTATTATTATTATTTAACTAAATAACGAAACAAGAAATATCAACCTACTCACGTGAGCATTGTGTGTAAAAGTCCTTTATAAACTAGATGTAAAACAAAAGAATATGTATCTGCCGTATTTTGTTTGGCGAAATAGACCGGTGCGTTCATGGTTAGCAACTGGCAGTTAATATGAAGGAACGGGCCGACCTTAGAATACAAATGAGAGAACAGATGCGGTGATAAATTATGGGGGCAACTTGTGTGGCGTCTCTTGGGAGGCTGTAAGGGATATCATGACGCGATAACTGGAGCGGACCGAGACCTTTATAGTCCGAGTGAATACAAATTGACCCCATCGTTGAATGAACCTGTTAATCTAAGTAAATTCAATCATATACACGAACGAAAAATATCAACAGTTTATGTAGTTATAGAGAAAATATTACCTGATATTTAGTTCGTGGAAAATTACACTGCTTACTATTTACTAAATACACTATTTTCAGATTGATTCGATGTTGTTTATTTTTAGCAGTATCTAGTCGAGTGGTCGAATGGTAGATTAACACTCTCTTTCTAGTTACTACTATATCCTTTAATACAAATATAAACTGGCTGTGGGTTAAATTGTTACTTGATAGTATCACGCTTACACAGAATACTAACGTAAAATCTGAACTGGTATGTGACTTCTAGTGAGTGAAGGTTGTCAAATTGCTGGTAGCATGGTATTCTAAGTCCTCAGGAATGACATCGCATATTCATAATATGTCCTATTTGAGAATAAAGTGTCATAGGCTGTTTGAATCACTGGTGTTCCCTTCGTCGCGTACGTATGGTGGGGTCATGGGAACGCTTTCGCATACATCGCGACCCCACCTGCGCCAGCCGACCCCCACTCCAGAGGGTGGACATCCGAGGACACCCTTCATGCAAGGCGCCCAGGAACACAAGCGCGCCTTCCTACTCGGGCTCCTCTGTAGGTGGGAAGCGAATCACAACGAGTCCGCCACCCAAAGGCCATTGGGGCCAGGAAAGTAATAAACAATCCCAGCCCCAAAGTACTTCCCCCCGTGGCCTTACCGTGACCGCATCATCGATGTGGCCCCTGCTTGAGTCGTGGAGGGAGAGACGGCAGCGACTCCGACCCGGATGCGTAGGGTGGGAGCTACGGTGCAAGAGACTGGTTGTACGATTTTATATAAAGATATCATATCTTGTAAAGATGACGAGAAATGACGATGATTTTCCGTTTTTTTAAATATACTATTTTGAGTGTAAAAATGTTTTAATAAAGTGGATAAGTGCCCTTACATATTAGAAAAAAAAAATAGATAATATAAGTTAAAGTAACAAAAACGTAATTGAATACGAATATAAAATACACACACACATACATTAACATATATACACAAAATTACAAACAGTTTTAAATTTGATTTAATTTCTCTTTAATTTTATCTACTATATTTTAATTAATTAATTAAAGTATTAGGTAATAGTTTAGTATAATTAGGATTAAAGTTTGTATGCTTAAAAGTAGGCTCCAATCATTAAGCATTAAATAATTGTAATTTGTTAAGGAAATAAAAATATATTATATTATTATTATTACTATTATGAAATACACCAAAGTTCGTGTATAATCGCACATATTTAATAGTTATAAATAAATAAAAAACTAAAAAAACAAATAAATGTTGTTAGTCCAAAATCTGAGTGGGATGAAAATATAAAACTAAAACTTTTTTATCAAATTCCTGGAGTGACGAAGTCTCTAAGCCGTTTCCATTGGTCATGCGACATGCCATACGGTCTAAGTCATAAGCACTAACTTCAGAATCTGTTATTTATGAGGGAAATAAAATCTCATTCTATAACGTGAAGGTGAACCAATAGGAGTTTAAAATAACAATAAAATCCCTTACATTTTCAAATAGTAGCACGTCTTATACCCTTGTGCTGGTTATCTATATATAGAGGTCTCGACTGAGTGCCATTAGCGCTCGGTCACCTCTCAACCCGGTGAAACTGTAAAAGCCCTCGGGCTAACAGTGGCCTTCAGCCCGAAAAAAAAAAAAAAAAAAAAAGCACGTCTTATAGTGATTAGAGAGATTTTGATTGATTTCGAATATTTTGTTTTTCGTTTCTCAGACTTGCAAATTTGTCTAACTGATTTCGGATGTGTTATGTACCTATATGTAAGTCCCTCAGCTAGACATAGACAATATTCCACCATACGACTCCACTGAGGATTGGCAGACTTCACATGATTTCAAAATGTTTTTATTTATTGTTTCCTCACGATGTTTCTGTGCACCGGGCATGGTAGATATGCACTTAAAATTTCAATTAACAATGTCCTTTGGTCACTGGGTATTGAACTCGTGTACCTTGAATTAAAAGCAAACATTTAGACACTAAGCTATCACGGTACGTGATCGAACATACAATTCTCTCCTCTTCTATTTCCATAGTCAAGAAAGGCTTTTTTAAAATTTTCTTAGAATTATATTCTTGTAGAATTTATATTTGGCAAACTTATAATTAATTAAGTTATTTAGAAATACTTTTTAGTTAGTCGCGACTATAATTTTGCCGTGCACCTGCACCATATGTAAATACCATTCTTCTGCTAACAACTTGATTTATCCATGGTTTTTATCCATGAGGGATAAGATGAAATGCCTCGACTCACGACATCAACACTCACCAAACGAAACACAGCAGTGATATGCTGCTAGTTTACTCTGGTATTCCGTGAAAGAGTGGTTCTCCCCATTCAATCTGACCCATATATGGCTGTAGCGTAGCTCTACCACCGCGAATTTTATATAATAATCTTATAATATATTAGAAGCTAGCCCAGAAACTAAGCTGTCCGATCTCAACACCAAGCCTAACGCATTTCAATTGACACGCAATTCATTAACCGAAGAAATAGAGATAAATAAAAAAAAAGAAATTCATACAAGATATACAGTCGGGGAATACAAATGGCCAAACATATGAAGTGATTATATTAGCGAGCGATAAGCTTCTGTGGCGGCTTGTTTACTCATAACGCAGTAATTGGGCGGGCGGAGCGCCACACCCGACCTGAATATTAAGCACCCCAACGAAACTGGCGCCCAAAATATTTTACTATATGACAAAAGAAATAAATCTGAACGCATACTTCGTTTTGTTTTATTTACGTTAGTAGGAATTTAAATTTTTATTAAAAGAATGGATCACACAAGTATTTCGTGCTTAAAATATAATTTTCAATTTATGTACTTACCGGTTACTGGACATGTATGCCCATACTCATCATACGATACACAGTGATGCTGTTATTCTTAAGTTTATTTAGAGTATTATTTAAAGACGTCTGCTGTCAATTAATATGGCAAGTACTTTTATCGTTATTTGATGTGGCTATTTGTTTCATTATGTATATATGTCTAAAATATTTATAGCTTAATTAGCAGTGTTAAAGCTACGCTGCAATTTGTTTCTAGCTGCATAATGAATGGGTCAGCTCCAACGGGGTAGGACCACGCCCTCAAAGAACACCAGCGTAAATTAGCTGCATGATGCTGCTGTGTTTAGTCTGGTGAGTGTAGGGATCAGGAGACCTTTATTACGATGTAACGAGACATTTCATCTCAGTCCTACACATCTGCGTTATGATTCCTTGCCAAGGATGAATGTAGAGGTCATGGGCCGCAGAAATCATTTACCTTACACTTATAGGTGAACTGTGTGCTCATATGTAAACCTCAAAACCTATAATAAAAAAAGAAGTTAATTTTATATAATATAACAATATATACAAAAGTAAAAACATATACGTTTTTACTTTTGTATATATTGTTAATATATTTTTATTTTATATAACATTTTTAATGTTCTTTTATGTAGTTTCTCTCCACGCCACGGGTTGAAGGGACGGTAAAGAATGCTTATAATTAAGACCGCCCTTTGTCCACCTTTTTATAAAGTATGAACAATAACGATAAAATAACTAAATAATCTGTGAACGCGCGGTCGTTCACCAGTCGACCCGACGGTTCATATAGCATGTATAAACTAGATGTTGGTCTGGCCCATCATTTATCCACTACTGAACATGCGTTAGAAGACTCGTCCAAGAGATAAAGTATTCATGTAAGTCTATCACATACACACGTACATATAAAGGATCGAAGTGATACTCCCTTTATCCGGGTACACCCTCGGTACAGTACAATACAATTTTTTCAAGGACCCTATTTTGCTGTCAGTGGGAAATTTTCCAAAGATATATAATATGGTTTATACCCACTAAAACCCCTTCGGTGGCCACCATCAGTGCATTGGGAGGAGCTGCAAAATCTCCTATGGAGCGTATCGGGTGCCCCTTTGCACTCAGCCTAAGCACATCCCAAAGGCGCGATGGCATGCGCGACCACTCCGTGTTGGCATCCTCCCCGAGTTCACTATCCTGGACTATCAGACCCACCAGCCTAGTCGACCGCAAGCCCTCTTAGTAGTTTACCTTAGCCCTATTCTAAGAGCCCGGGAGCGAAGCACGTTCTTGTGGTGCAAGAGTAGACACCTTATAGTTAAACCTGGCGAACTAGTGACGTCGCGCACCAGCACGGTGGTCGAAACAATGGCAACAAAATAAACAACTTTGTCGCAAGCGGTGACGTCGACATGAAATAAAAATATTTTTATAGTCTTTTGCATAGCAATGGCTCACGCGAGGTGGGAAATTATCATGGATATTTTTTAAAAAAAGAATGCAGTGTATTGGACACTGACTTTGTTTCTTTTTAATACAGGCAACATTACTAATATTCCCGTTAATGATTTCAACTAAGCTTAAATGCTATGAGATCGACGAGGTTTGTACCTACGACCTTAATTTTCGCCGACAGTACCATTAGAATTATCAAGTTCAGTTTTTAAACTTATATGTTATAACGATTATAAGGTAAGGTAGGAAGATAATATGACCTACATAGGTGGGTTTATTAAATTTTATAATAAAAAAGGTGAGCAAACAATCGCCTATAACGTTGTATCCCACAAAAAAGACAAAAAGGTAAGTAAGGGTGACAAACGAGCACACAGTTCACCTGATGATCAAGAAAGATGCACATGTCATTCCACTCATTTGAGGGCTTCCTTTTTTTTACTTGCGGAAATGCTTACGCATAGCCCTGAGGACAGCAAGGACAGGTTATGTCGGAATCGGACCGAATAATCGCCTCCCATAATCCCCTCAAGCACGTGTCCAAGGTGAGTTACTCACGAGCCCATCCGGAACGGCCTCCTCGGGCTGGCTATAGAGCGGCTAAGCTCTCCCACCATGACAAGGCGAGAATCCTTCGGGTAGGAGGGGGGGGCACTTGTGGCTCCCTATGCACTAATCGAAGAGATTCCAACACTAACCACGTTTGTTTAGCGTATGTTTTGTTAAACACTGCACTATAAGCTCCAATTTACGCTGGTATTCTGTGAGTGCGTATTCTCACCATAATTGAGCCGATTCATTCATGGTGCATTCATAAAAAAGTTGTAACATGGCTTTACCTTTTTTTTCTTTTTTTTTTATTGGAGGAAATCTTCAAAAGATACCCTGCCTCCTGGGGGTGAGACCGGGTTATGTGGGACTCTTACCCACTAAAACGCCCCCGGTGGTCATCCTCAGCGCATTGGGAGGGGCTCCGGGATCTCCTACGGAACGCACCGGTGCCCCTCAGCACAGTGCCTAAGCTCGTCTCGCCGCGCCTACCCTCGCACCCTC
Source organism: Teinopalpus imperialis (assembly GCA_029286865.1). Lineage (NCBI taxonomy): Eukaryota > Metazoa > Arthropoda > Insecta > Lepidoptera > Papilionidae > Teinopalpus > Teinopalpus imperialis. The sequence continues at coordinate 1,926,579 of JAGSMU010000045.1, read as the reverse complement.
ACCGTGCTACGGCAACCCTGGACCACTTCGGGTTGCCGTCCTTCCCGGTTTCGCTTGCCTGGGCGGTCAGAGCCCCCACCGTGAGCGCCCGCGAACCCGCAGTCCCCTTTTAGTCGCCTTGTACGACATGCAGGGGATACCTTAGCCCTATTCTTATGCCCGAGCTACAGGGCTAACATGACTCTACCTACGTTAACCAACGGTTCCTGAATCTTGAACAAAATAAAATAAAATAAAAACAATTTTTTGCCACTGTTAAAACAAATAACTTTACGTTGGGAAATACGAGTGGGCAATGCCTCAAAAATGTACCTATCATTCGTACTATTTGAGTAAAATGGGTAACTCATTGATTAATTAAAATGGAGGTTCTGATTTGGAGAAGGTATTTGATATTTATATATGTAGACTATGGGCATACAAAAGTATCAAATGTGTGCTTGTATATATGTTTGTCCACTTATTACCAATGCGTATATATGTATATAGATACTATAATTCTCACTTACACACGAACATTATTTAACGCTTTCACTATATTTTAACTTATACGAGAGTTGAATTGCTTTACAAATCACCTTAAACAACGGTATAGTAGACTGCCATGATTGGCAGGATATGAGATAGTACATAGATAGAATATCAATTCTGAATCAGAACCAAATTTTGCTTCCAAAATGCCTCCACCCCTTGTCGGCTTAATATTTGAGACGGAATAAATTTTAATACTAACTTAATTTTCAATAGGAGGTGACTCAACTTTTACTGACACGGGATTACGATTCGTATTGCGTTGGTTATCAGTCTCCCCCTTCTGCCGAGAACCGAAATCGTGAGAGTTGAAGGCTCCAAAATCTAATTTTACAAGTCTGCTAGGTTACGCCTTCACAGAATACCACCATGAAATAATACCATAACGCTGCTGTGTTTCGTACGGTGAGTGTCGAGACCCAGGGGCCTCATTACGGGTGATCAATATTCTATCAAATTTCTCAAATGCGCATACGCATGTGTATCTTGAACATTTTTAAAGAATCGATGTAATGTCATCGACCAATGGTTACATGTTAAAAAAACTTGTGCATTGAATAAAAAAAAAATACAAAAGTGTTCAAGTTGTACAAGTGTAAGTTATCATAAGTAAAAGCTTAGTGCGGTATCGCGTGTGGCATGGCAAATAGTTGCGACTCAGGGACTTTGTCGCTTCTACTTCTTAACACTTTCGTGCTTCGAAATTATGACCACAATCCTGACCCATACCACACACAAGGGATCTGTATTAGAATTTCTTATCGGGGATAAATGTAGGTGTCATGGGTCACGGGAATAAGTCTGCAACGCATCTGCATTATTATTCCTAATCTGGGATATATATATATATATATATATATATATATATATATATATATATATATATATATATATATATATATATATATATATATATATATATATATATATATATATATATATATATATATATATATATATATATATATATATATATATATATATATATATATATATATATATATATTATATTATTATTATTACTATTATGAAATCCACCAAAGTTCGTGTATAATCGCACATATTTAATAGATATAAATAAATAAGAAACTAAAAAAACAAATAAATGTTGTTAGTCCAAAATCTGAGTGGGATGAAAATATAAAACTAAAACGTTTTTTATCAAATTCCCGGAATGACGAAGTCTCTAAGCCGCTTCCATTGGTCATGCGACATGCCATACGGTCTAAGTCATAAGCACTAACTTCGGAATCTGTTATTTATGAGGGAAATAAAATCTCATTCTATAACGTGAAGTTGAACCAATATGAGTTTAAAATAACAATAAAATCCCTTACATTTTCAAATAGTATCACGTCTTATAGTGATTAGAGAGATTTTGATTGATTTCGAATGTTTTGTTTTTCGTTTCTCAGACTTGCAAATTTGTCTAACTGATTTCGGATGTTTATATACCTATATGTAAGTCCCTCGGCTAGACATAGACCATATTCCACCATACGACTCCACTGCGGATTGGCTGACTTCACATGATTTCAAAATGTTTTTATTTATTGTTTCCTCACGATTTTTCTGTGCACCGGGCATGGTAAATATGCACTTAAAATTTCAATTAACAATGTCCTTTGGTCACTGGGTATCGAACTCGTGTACCTTGAATTAAAAGCGAACATTTAGACACTAAGCTACCACGGTACGTGATCGAACATACAATTCTCTCCTCTTCTATTTCCATAGTTAATAAAGGCTTTTTTGAATTTTCTTAGAATTATATTCTTGTAGAACTTATATTTGGCAAACTTATAATTAATTAAGTTATTTAGAAATACTTTTTAGGTAGTCGTGACTATAATTTTGCCGTGCACCTGCACCATATGTACCATGCTTCTGCTAACAACTTGATTTATCTCCGATAAGGAATTATTATGGTTTTCATCCATGAGGGCTAAGATGAAATGCCTCGACTACATTAATAAGGATATCACGACATCAACACTCACCAGACGAAACACAGCAGTGATATGCTGGTAGTTTACTCTGGTATTCCATGAAAGAGTGGTTCTCCCCATTCAATCTGACCCATCTATGGCTGTAGCGTAGCTCTACCACCGCGAATTTTATATAATAATCTTATAATATATTAGAAGCTAGCCCAGAAACTAAGCTGTCCGATCTCACCACCAAGCCTAACGCATTTCAATTGACACGCAATTCATTAACCGAAGAAATAGAGATAAATGAAAAAAAAGAAATTCATACAAGATATACAGTCGGGGAATACAAATGGCCAAACATATGAAGTGATTATATTAGCGAGCGATAAGCTTCTGTGGCGGCTTGTTTACTCATAACGCAGTAATTGGGCGGGCGGAGCGCCACACCCGACCTGAATATTAAGCACCCCAACAAAACTGGCGCCCAAAATATTTTACTATATGACAAAAGAAATAAATCTGAACGCATACTTCGTTTTGTTTTATTTACGTTAGTAGGAATTTAAATTTTTATTAATAGTATGGATCATACGAATATTTCGTGCTTAAAATATAATTTTCGATTTATGTACTTACCGGTTACTGGACATGTATCCCCATACTCATCATACGATAGACAGTGATAGTAGCTTCTTAAATAAATAACTCATTTAATCAATCCAGCAATTGCAAAGGTACACGGGTAACAATAACTGGTAACAACTTAAGATACGTAGAAAAAAATAAAATAAAAGGTATGTTCCGATTTCGTCACATGGCGGTTGCGGTGGTAGCGGGGGTGCGGGGGGACCGGCGTGCAAGCAGCGGCTGCAGTTCGCACAACGCCCACTTGCTCAACATTCTTTACCGGGCGCACACGGCGACAAATTTATAATAAAAAGTGCCATTAAAGGTCATAGTTGTTTTTTTTGGTACCAATCGAGACCCCCAGCTTACAACTGGAGCTCGTACTCAGACATTGGTCCTTCGAGCCGGATAGTATGTTCCGATTTCTGAGACTGACGCGTCCATCAACGACGGCCAGGTACACGGTTCTGACTGCAAGCACGATTTCGTGAGACTGCCTAAAATTAATCTCCTCGCTTCACTGGGGACTATCAGGACTGGTTGGAATTTCGAGATACGTTCCTGTCACTCATACACAATAACAAAAGCATACAGGACATTAACAAATTTCATTATCTTCGCGCCGCCTTAACCGGCAGTGCGTCCCAAGTCATTAGTAGCATCGAGTTCCAAGCAGCCAACTATAACATAGCATGGCAGTTGTTGTCAGAGCGTTTCGACAATGATAAGTTATTAATAAATAACCACATCCAGGCCTTATTTAACTTCGAAAACATTCAAAAAGAGTCCAGTGCCTCGTTACGTCACATGATCGACGTAACGAATAAAAATTTACGAGCACTTGACACACTTGGCCAGCCCACTGAACACTGGGACACATTAATCATATATATGATGTCGAAAAAGCTAGATTCTATAACTAATCGACAATGGGAAGAATACAAAAATAATTTAACCTTCTACCCAAATTTAAAAAATTACATTAAATTCTTATCAAACAGAGCAGATTTGTTAGAAACATTAAACGAAAATAAAAATTTAAAATACACATACAAAAACCTTTACAAATTCTTCGAATCATCAAAGTCTAATAATTACCTCATAACATCCAAAACATTATAAAGTGTCCCATGTGCACACATGACCATTTTTATTCAACTGCCAGACATTTAGAATCTCGACACAGATTCACGAATTAAGAAAGCGTCAGAGAGCAATGTTTGTTTGAATTGTCTTCGTCCAGGCCATTCAAGCAAGCATTGCAAACTGTCACATTGCAAATATTGTTCCGTCAAACACAACTCGCTTTTACACAAAGACTCTTTTTTACATAAAACATCGGACAATATATCCCTTTCAACCAATGTTACACCATCCTCCTCAAATATTCCTGTGCATGTGTTGCTTTCCACAGCTCTGGTGAGGGTGGCAGACGTTGGCGGAACACTTCATACTGTTCGCCTTTTGCTGGACAACGGCAGCACGTCCAACTTTGTGACCTGCGACCTCTGTGAGAAACTTGGTCTGGTAAAAAGCACAATTAACTCCACAATTTCTGGCATCAACGGTCAAATTTCCAAAACTACAGAAAGCTGCAGTCTTATTTTGCAGTCTTGTTATAGTAGCCACCGGGAAAACGTAAACTGTCTTGTATTACCGGAAATCACACAATCATTACCTGGCTCGTATTTGGATAAAAGGCATATATCCATCCCGTCAGGCCTTCAGTTAGCGGACCCAACATTTAACATACCTTCGGCGATCGATGTTCTTGTAGGCGCGGAGGTATTCTGGAACGTCTTAGGTTCCGACATAATCAATTTAGGTAAACATCAACCGAAATTACATAGTTCCAAATTCGGTTGGCTTATTTCGGGATGTGCATATCCATCTCGCCCTCGTATACAATCTTCTATATGTCACTTTCTTTCCCATGAGGAGTCTGACCAGCTGACTCGCTTTTGGGAAATCGATTCCGTCAGGCCTGCTACTTGCCATTCTTCCGAAGAAGACGCTTGTGAAAGGCATTTTAAGGAGACCACGCGACGGGATGACAGTGGGCGTTGTGCGAACTGCAGCCGCTGCTTGCACGCCGGTCCCCCCGCACCCCCGCTACCACCGCAACCGCCATGTGACGAAATCGGAACAGGTATATCTTATAAATTAAACTTATAATCTAAAATATTCTCTAAAACATTGCGATGCCGGATCGATAGGGTTTCAGCTCAGCATTGTGTTGGCATGAGCCAACGCTGGTATTCTGCTGACACCTATTAAATGACTTCCTATATGCCTATGATATTGATGAATTACAATGAATTACAGGTCTTGTCTTGTCTTTGGTCAGAGAGATGTCATGGGCCGCAGTCCTACTTACCATCACATGAGATGTGCGCTTGTTCGTCAAGCCTAATATTATTAAAAATAAATAATCTTATGTTTATATATTTGTTAATTTAAACATAAAATAAGACTCCAAAGGAGCGATGTCTGTTGTTGCAGATTAAATTGACACTTAAGGTACGGTACCGTTTACAAAAAAAATTGTAAATAAAAATAATATAGTAAAGGAACCGTTATTACAAGCTTTCCTGAATCCATGGGAGTTTGACCAAAGCTTTTGTCAAAGCAGTGAAAATTTACCCTATTTCTTGTCTAAAGCAAGAAATTTAGTTAGGCACAGATTGACAAGCAAACAATTTAGCTAAGTACGGATTGACAAACGAACGATTTAGTTTTGTATGGATTGACAAACGAACGATATAGTAAGGTACGGATTGGCAAACGAACGATTTAGTTAATTACGGATTGGCAAACGAACGATTAAGTTAGGCACGGATTGAAAACGAATACAAAATTCACTTTTTTTAACCTAGAACTAATAGTCACTGGTTTTTTATAATTGAGGAAAGTAAATGAGCATGGTCATTTCTGAGTGGTAAAGTCAGGTCGCTGCTGGGTTTTAACTTCAACATGGATGGATTGGCTGCACTGAGGAAAGAATACAGAATACCAGAATAGTAGCATAGGGCTGATATGTTTTATATAGTGAATGTACAGACCCGAGAACACAATTACAAGTAAAGAAGCGTTCCATATTAGTCGACAGGGTTTACTGAGGATGCAAGTGGATGTAATGAGCCTCAGTCACTTACCATCAGGTGAACTTTGTGCTTGTTGATACCTGTAAAAAAATATTTATTGCATTATATAAGTTTTTACAAAACGGTTAGAGCAGTAATACAAAAAATTATACTTTAAACCATAAATCAAATCATAAAGGCAATTTATGGATTGGGAAGTACTGGTTTTTTCTGTACGGGTAATTTTTTTGTGACCTGCATTTAGGAGGCAGGATCTATGCAGTTGCAGTTAGGTTAAAGGTGATCGGTATAGTACTGGTCTGGGTCATTTATTAACCTGTATTTAGGAGGCAGGATCTATGCAGTTGCAGTTAGGTTAAAGGTGATCGGTATAGTACTGGTCTGGGTCATTTATTAACCTGTATTTAGGAGGCAGGATCTATGCAGTTGCAGTTAGGTTAAAGGTGATCGGTATAGTACTAGTCTGGGTCATTTATTAACCTGTATTTAGGAGGCAGGATCTATGCAGTTGCAGTTAGGTTAAAGGTGATCGGTACAGTACTGGTCTGGGTCATTTATTGGTCTGTATTTAGGAGGGAGGGTGTTCGTTGACGGCGGTGACCACTTTAACTTTACCATCAGGTGAGACTGAGAATGAGAAAATCGTTTCCCTCAAAGTCTATAAAAAAAATTCAAAGCCGGCATCAATTATGAGTATCATACCATTCGGCGGATTCGTTTGGTTTTTCCTTCAACACTTTTATTCATGTTTTTCTAATAAACTTTACTTTAAAACGTACGGAAATTATTAGAAGTTTAATTAGGTTCCCACATGCTCTATACAGAAGACATTGTAAAGTAGAGATAAAGGATATTAAAGAGCGAAACTCCTAGAGTGCATATTACTATAACGGCCACGATACTCACTATACAATTCAAATGTCTACATAAAATATATGTACTACGTTGATGGCAATAAAAAGTATGTATAGGACATGTAGACATACTTTTTATTGTCATCAACTTTTCTCTGGGACGAAAAATATCTGCAACACTAAGCATTTGAACCAGTAATCCAATATTTAACTTTTATTTAATTTCTCAAATTTATATTATATTAGTTACTGATACAGTGAGATAAACTATTATAACACTATAATATATTTATTTAAATATCTTCGTATTTAAATTGGTCTGCTGACCGTATTTTGCACGAATAGATCTGTAAATCTTGTTCCGTCTCGACTTTCTCAGATGTCTGCTTGATCGAGCGTAAATCCGCTGCGAACGTACTAAGATCCGGACAACAATCCGCTTTATAACGGATAAAACGGATTGTTGTCCGGAACTAATTTATATTAGGCTAAATTAGGTATTCTCATCTACTATAGATAGTAGATTGGGGTTCCACGGGAATTACACTCGGTGGCAGTGCGTTTGTTTCTTTTGTTGTTGCATCAAGGGTGACAAACGAGCACACTGTTCACTTGATGGTAAGTGATGACTGAGATCCACGACACCCACATTCATTCTCGATAAGGAATCATAATGCCGATGCGTTGGCACCCCTGAGGACGCCTTTTACGAGTCACGGTTACGAGTTCAATTCTTGTAACATTTTTGCCGGATACTAATAATATTTTTTGTTAAATGGTTGGTATTTTGTGTGTTTCGATAGCAGTATTCTGACGCTCATACAGTACAGTGGAATCCAGATTCTGTAAAAATGTAACAAACGTAAATAACAGTAACATAAAGATCCCTTGACCACCGCGTAGTCTAGTGATTAGAGCTCTAGATTAGAGGAAGCGAATCCTGGATTCGCTTCTTCTCATCGGTTGTGTATAAACATAGATCATATATGTCCCGTTTGTTTGAGATTGTATTTAAACGTACTTTTTTCATAAAATAACGGTGACAGTGTAACATTAACGGCCTATAATATCTACATCCATCCACAAAAAATACCAATCTGAACATGTATGTAATCTGAATATGTGATGTGGAATTCCTCGTAACCTGTAATCGAGTCCCCGGATCCCTACTCTTACCAGACGAAACACAGCAGTTATTTACTCGTTAGTTTATACTGTTATTTTTTGAGAGCGTATTTCTTCCCCGGCCGCGCCAGTTCACGCTGCTATTGAGCAACGAACTGCAGCGTAGCTCTACCATCGTTGAACATTACCGCGTAGCTTCAATTAGCTTACGAAATCTTCGAAATTAACGTCGTAGGTCGAATTCGCCATTCGAATAACATCGTGAACCTGATCTCCTAGCGCTTTTACGCTTTGTTGGAGTGATTAACGGGAAAGTTAGTAATAATAGATCTGTCAGCATTATTTTAATTTAAATAGATATAGAAACTTAGACTTCCTTTCATGAAAAGCAAAATACTTGAGCATTGATAAAAGGTCCTCGTGGAGACGAGGGAGAATATTCCTCAATTGCGTTGTTATTTTCGTTCGAGCAAACGATGGAAAGCGGAGTTCGGCTTGAGACGAATAAAGCGAAGGAACCTCGCGAGATCGTAAATAAAGGCAATTTAAGAATGTGCTTTGATAGAAAAATAATGAAATATAAAATTTATGCAAATAAAGTGAAATAATAAATAGTACAAAAAAGATTATAATCTCTTCAATATGATAATTCTATACTCAACAGAAATTATTAATGTACATACGTTGTCAATCCCAATTAAAATCTCTTCAAAAGGCTTTTTTTATAATATTTTGAGGTGACAAACTAGCACAGTTCATCCGATGTTAAGTGATAATTGCGTCCCATAACATCTGTATCAAATTATTCAAAACGCACATTGACAACATATCCTCAATCCTGAGGACTGAGATGGACATTATACGAAAGATAAAATATTACAAATCTCTTCAAAAGACGCTTTTTTTGTAATATTTTGGGGTGACGAACTAGCACAGTTCACCCGATGTTAAGTGATAATTGCGTCCCATAACATCTGTATCAAATTATTCAAAGCGCACATTGATAACATATCCTCAACCCTGAGGACTGAGGTGGACATTATAATGAAAGATAAAAATCACAAATCTCTTCAAAAGACGCTTTTTATAATATTTTGGGGTGACGAACTAGCACAGTTCATCCGATGTTAAGTGATAATTGCGTCCCATAACATCTGTATCAAATTATTCAAAGCGCACATTGATAACATATCCTCAACCCTGAGGACTGAGGTGGACATTATAATGAAAGATAAAAATCACAAATCTCTTCAAAAGACGCTTTTTATAATATTTTGGGGTGACGAACTAGCACAGTTCACCCGATGTTAAGTGATAATTGCGTCCCATAACATCTGTATCAAATTATTCAAAGCGCACATTGACAACATATCCTCAACCCTGAGGACTGAGGTGGACATTATACGAAAGATAAAAAATCACAAATCTCTTCAAAAGACGCTTTTTATAATATTTTGAGGTGACAAACTAGCACAGTTCATCCGATGTTAAGGATAATTGCGTCCCATAACATCTGTATCAAATTATTCAAAGCGCACATTGACAACATATCCTCAACCCTGAGGACTGAGGTGGACATTATACGAAAGATAAAAAATCACAAATCTCTTCAAAAGACGCTTTTTTTATAATATTTTGGGGTGACGAACTAGCACAGTTCACCCGATGTTAAGTGATAATTGCGTCCCATAACATCTGTATCAAATTATTCAAAGCGCACATTGACAACATATCCTCAACCCTGAGGACTGAGGTGGACATTATACGAAAGATAAAAAATCACAAATCTCTTCAAAAGACGCTTTTTTTATAATATTTTGGGGTGACGAACTAGCACAGTTCACCCGATGTTAAGCGATAATTACGTCCCATAACATCTGTATCAAATTGATCAAAACGCACATTGACAATATATCTTCAACCCTGGGGACCAAGATGGAAATTATACGAAAGATAAAATATCACAAATCTCTTCAAAAGACGCTTTTTTTATAATATTTTGGGGTGACAAACTAGCACAGTTCACCCGATGTTAAGCGATAATTACGTCCCATAACATCTGTATCAAATTGATCAAAACGCACATTGACAATATATCTTCAACCCTGGGGACCAAGATGGAAATTATACGAAAGATAAAATATCACAAATCTCTTCAAAAGACGCTTTTTTTATAATATTTTGGGGTGACAAACTAGCACAGTTCACTCGATGATAAGCGATAACTGTGGCTGAATTTTATAGTCAAGGGGTAAAAATATTTGAGAAACAATGGATTAACATATATACTTATATTTCTTATGAATAGCAGAGGCATGAAATATTTAAATGTCTATGATGAAAAATGTAAGTTCTTAAGTTAGTGCCTAACTCGGCACCGTGTATCGCATGACAAATGACATCGCCTTAGAGAGCTCGAGCTTCGAGGAACTTTTTAAGTGCTACGAGATTGCGACACGGTTGCTTGGGAGATATTTCGATATTTTACAAAGTTCCATTCAATTTGTCATCTATCACGGCATATTAAATTAAGCATCCATTAAACAAAAATATATTATTATATTTAATTGACACTTGTGCTTATTTAATTTCATAATTTATACCTTAAACCCACTTGCCATACATAGCAGTGTCCAATAAGAGATGTAATATTCTAAATTCTTGGGTTAGTTATATAAATTTTAATCAGGTGATCTTCGACTCAATTCCAAAAACTTCCAAAATTGATCGCGCTAAACGCACTTTTACAAACACAATTGTAAAAAACTAAAAAAATATTTTTATTAGTTTTATTGATAAGTATTATAGTGGATACGAATGGGTGGGTCAATGAACCACATCGTAGGATGTAGTTCATTGACCCAGGACACCAGCGTAAAATAGCAGCATAACCAGCCCATGGAATAATGAGAATGATATGAAGCAGATCCTTATACAACGACTAAATAAAGTAAACTACTAAATTAAGAAAAGTCAACAATTGATCGATACACAACACTTCGATTTATCCTGTCAGCAACATCCGGATAATATAATTTCTTTATTTATTTTATGATTAATATGTTCTGATGCCCGGCGGATACGTTCTCGTATGACGTTGATTTCCTCCAGTTCGATTTCGACCACAGCAAAATCTACTGGTTATTACCAACAGATAATTTCTACTGCACAGCATATTTTTTAGTGCCCTTAGCATTTGCGCAAACACAAAGGCACTAACACATAATCTTCCCTATACCTATGTAATGCATGTGCGACAACATCGGAGGATATTTCAGATGTAGTGTCGGGGCCACGGGACATATATACGAACGCACGCAGACCGTACACACGTAATGTAGTTCGTCGGCTGTGAGTCGAACACAGGACCCGCGACGCAGCAGTGGCTAGTGGTATTACACCGTGGGTCTTCAAAACTACGAAGGATTACTTTTAACAGTGATAGAGGTACACTGCAGTTTTTTTCACAACTCAAGAATGAATAGATCAGCTCGACAGGGATAGGACCACGCCCTCACAGAATACCGGCGTGAAATAGCAGCATAACGCTGCTCTGTTTCATCTGGTGAGTGAAGGGATTCGGAGACCTTTATTACTGGTGACGAGGCATTCCATCTCAGTCCTCAAGGGTGACAACGCATCTGCATTATGATTCCTTGTCAAGGATGAATGTAGATGTCATGGGCCGCAGGAATCAAGTAACATCAGGTGATTTGTGTGCTCGTTTGCAACTCTCAATGTAATAAAAAAAAATTACATCGTGAGAAACGTCTGCATAATTTTATTTTATAAATGAAAAACGAACATTATCGATTGGTATCTTCTGATATACGATACGATTTTTTTCTTAAGACAACGGCCCATGTACCTATATTAATAATTTTTAGAATTGCAGTGTGTGTTAGTGTGTACTCTTGAAGAATGATTATTTCAAGACGCTTCTCGCAGGCAGGAGAACGCATTTACCATCATATGAATGTATGCTCAAATGTATGCTCGTTTATCACTCCTTATAAAATCTGTAATTAGCAGAGTAGTTCTTCTGCTATACAAGCGTAACGCAAATATTATATCCTTGAGCTCGACTCGAGTAGGGTCAATGTTTTGTGTCAATGTGCTTGTTTATCCGTACGTAAACAAGAGACAGTTATCGCGGCGACACAATACCGAAGTTACACGATGGAATTCCCTAATTAATTTGCTATAAGCAGTGATAGTGGCTTCGCAATTAATAAATGTATATTCCAAATTAATATCTCGTAGTTTTTTCCATATTATAATTACCGAATTATAGTAAACTGATACATTATTCATAAAATCGTTCCATATTTAATATATATCTTGCGCCATATTTAACTAAAAGGTCGAGTCCATTTCTATAAAGTCTCATACATTTATGATATTTAAACGTAATACAAGGTTGACTTAATTTAAGAAGCTTGAATATAATAGAAGAATAGGCCAATCGTACGAGTATTATATTTTAAATAAAACTAGGGATATAAATAGAAAAACTCATCTTATTTCAACATTATGCAGGATAAGCTGGTGCTACAAGAAGTTGTATGCTAACAACGTAAGTAGAAAATAAAAGTTGGGCACTTAATGTCATAGTACGGGGATTGTACTTAAACTTTATGCTTAAGGATTTTCGATTTGAACGTTCTCACCAAAGAATATGTTGTCAGTACTGTAAAGTATTTAACTTAGTATATTATATAAACTTAATTTATTATAACTTATTGTATTAACCTATATATTATATTAATATATAAGATATAAAAGGCGGGCTTAATACCATTTGGCGTTCTTTGTCAGCGAGTCCTTGTCGTGATGAAACATTGTGGCTGGTACTATTTCAAGAAAAAATAATAAAACTATTATTGAACGTAAAGAAATCTAATACAAATATTTAAGAGACAGTTCAGGAATTCATCCGCATCCAAATTTAAAAAAATATCTTCACGATGAAGTCATATACTGCGAGAACATAGCTAGCTCAGAAAATGTAAATGATAGAAAAATATAACATCAATTTCCTTAACAAAATATTAACAAAACAAATTAAATATATTAACAATTCGACAAAACCGCGTATGCCTGCTATTAATTAAAGGCAGGCGTTAACTGACATTAACAATATTAGTAATACAAACTCATTACATTAACAGCCTAACTCTACCACTTGCGGAAGTTAAAGTATACCCCACGTTTAACAGTCAGATGGACTACTGTATTACCGTACGTTTCTCACGTTAGATTCCGACCTACCTGTAAATATCTATTTTGTTTATTCTATATGTAATTTTTTTAACTCACCTGATGGTAAATCCATGTCAAGACCCACGACACCCACATTGATATGATTATCTTTGACGATTAAGATGGAATCCCTCGTCACTGTAATAAGGGTCTCAGAATCCCTACATTCACGATATGCCCCTATTTTGACAATCGTAGAGCTACACTGCAGTTTGTTTCTGAATGCAGAATGAATAGTTCAGCTCGACCGGAGTAGGACCACGCCCTCACAGAATAGCAGCATAATATTGCTGTGTTTCCTCTGGTGAGTGCAGGGAACCGTATAAATTTATTACTTGTGACGAGGCGTTCCTTCTCAGTCCTCAAGAGTGTTAACGCATCTGCATTCCTTCTCTCTTCAAGGATGAATGAAGATGTCATGGGCTGCAGGAATCACCCGGCATCAGGTGAACTGTCTGCTCGTTTGTTACTCTCAATATAATAAAAAGAAATTACGTGTGTATTTTTTATATTATATTATATTATTTACCTATGTGTCCTTCCCCGGTCGAGCCAACACATTTATGTCGCAGATTGGGACAAACTACAGAGTGGGTCCATTTCTGTTAAAATTACTACGAAAAGTTGTCTACTATCACAGTTTTTGAACGAACGTATCTTTTAGCAAAATGTGCTTGGAAGCGCCGAAAAATCTTTTGTGTGATAATTTTGCTTTTGTGCAAATTATAATCTCTTCAGTACGCCTCGGTCGAGAAGAATTCCATTAAAATTGAAAGGAAACTCAATAAGCGGAATGTTTTATAAAAGCAACCTTAACAGAATGTGATGATAACGTTCTCCTGGTCGATCTCGACATCTTCTGGACATTGCCAGATCACATCCACGTCATGGAATATTTTATAATGGCAAGTATTTGCGCAGACGTCGTCCCCTACCCTGATCCGATTAAATGGGCAATAAAGATTTGGAAGGTTCAGATGCAATCGGTTCGTATTGGCCATCGGACCGTAGGATGACTAGATGGAGTGAACACCTATGCAAGTCTGCGGGAAATCGATGGATGCAGGTGGCTTAGGATCATACTCTATGGAAGTTTGTGGGGGAGATCTAAGTTCAGCAGTGGACTAGTGATGAGCTGAAATGATGTTGATGAACTGAAGAGTAGAATGATCTAGTGAGTACTAAAAAAAGCTATTATAATAATTTTAATTATTGTATAAAAAAAAAGCATTTCCAAACGAATTCCCGCCAAAATGCATTTCATTTATAAACGCAATGACCATTTTTTTGCAACGTTTTGGTAAATAATACATTATTTTTATTCTCCTTTTTAATATTATTGTAAACATATAATATTATAGTTGAAGATACGAGATATCATAACATTTTTATTGTTTATTCATAATAACGGTTAAAACAAAAATATGATGGGAAGAAGAACAAACATTAACCATAGATATATATAGAACACGGTGATCTTTGCACGATATTTACAAATTCTTTGTCATACGAATAAGATAACGCAGAAAAATGAAATTTGTTTATACTTTATGTGTCATTGTGCTTTTAACAATAGTTGGAGAATGCAGTCCGCATGAGGACAAGGTTGGAAGAATCACAATGTTTATAAAAAAAATTAAAGAAAATATACTTAACATCCAACAAAGGATTTTAGGTGTATATCAGAACGGAGAAGAACTAATTCAAAAGTTAAGGGACGAAATCCGTAGATTATCCTGAAAATGGAAAATGCGTTCGCAGATTTAGAAATAGTACGTGTAGTAGAAATTCATTCGAGAAAGAGAAAATGAGATGAAATGGACACCATTTAATTCGGAAAGAATTCGAAAACATTAGAATTAATCATAATGAAGTTGATTTTATCAAAAACCTATAAATTAATAAGACAGAATAATTTAAATATTCATGGTTATATTATTAACCCAACTACAATCATCGACCACACATATAGACTAAAAGGAATACCTTACACGCTTCGAGAGATCGTGGAAGATTAAAGATTCCTTGGATACGGTAAACCGGTACACCAAAAGAATTGATAAACCACACGACGACAAAACTGTGGCCAGTGGATATTTACCACAGTGTCAGAGTTACGTCGCAGCTTGTTACTGGCTGCAGCATAAATAAGATGGCGAAACGAAGAAAGTATCACAATCTCACAGGATGCCAGCGTAAAATATACAAAACTCATGTGTTTCATGAGTTTTGTATATTTTAGTTTTACATGAGTTTTTAGTTTATTATGAGTTAGTTTGCTATATTAGTAATTTAGATGTTATTTGTATATTTCATCATTTATTACAGATAAGATACTATATAGTAATTTAAAACTGTTGAATATGAAAATTTTCCGTCTAAAAGCACTTCATTTAAGGGTTAAACAATTTTTATTTTTACAAAATCCCTTAAGGCCGTTACCCACTATTTAATTATTTATTAACACTATTCATTTTTTTAATATAAAATACATCTAGATTTTTTTTTTAAATGTACTATACTATAACTACAAGGTTTTGATTTTAAAAGTCTATAAGAATAATGGTTGGTTGTTAAATAGTATTAAAAGTTTATGAAATGGTTATAAAGTGACAATATTACCAAAATTTACACATTTTTAACCAAAATACATATTAATTATAAATAATGAAATGCCCCGATGCTGTTAACAAAGGTTTATTAATTTCTCTGACTAAGCTATAGTCTAAGACTCTCGTTCAGTGTTTCTCTAATTGAATAATATAGGAAATACATTTTAGCAGACAATATAATTACGGGGTTAATATCGAAGTTTGCCGTCTAGAAATTATTAATGTTATATTAAATGTAAGAAAGATAAAATAAACTTATTCCGCTTTTAAAAAGTAGTGGCTGTTAATTCAAATATTGAGGATTTTTTTTTCAATGTGCTGGAGGGGGATACTTTACAGCACGGCACTACTATTAATATTTATTATTATTAGATTATTGAGTTTCAGAACGAGGCTCCTTGCTTCAATAGGCCGGATGACAAAGCAAAATAATTATTTGCCTTAAATCCATTTAATGGACGTAACTAATGAGAGAACCCTTCTCTTAGCTAATGGAACCTTTGATCATGCCTTACACCTGATGACTCGACAAAATTAACTTTCATACTAGTTCGCATTTCGGGAGTTCTCCCAAATCGGGCGAGGAAGCATCCACTGTCTCAAATTAATATTTACTATTAATATAACTATATAAACTGTAATATTATATATTTTTTTATTCAGCTTTTTTAAATAAGTTTCTAGTTAGTAGTTTAGGCATTGTTGGAGATCTAAGAAAACGGTTATGTTTTTAAAATAATATGCAAGCCAAGTTTCAGAACGTTTTTTTTTTGTTTAATGGAAAAAAAATTCAAAAAAATATCGAAATAATATCGTTTTTCGTCTCGCATTTTTCAATTTGGACCGATAACCCTAGTTTTAATATTGATAAATAACCAGTGTTTAATCGTTTTTATAAACCTGAAATAAAAGTGAGATTTAAATTGACACTTTTTTTTATAAATTTTTGATGTTGCATTTTAGACATGATAAGTCAAAAATGGTTTACTTTTGCATAATGCATATGGGGGTTAAAATTATCACAAATAGTCAACCCTATCACCTCCTAACGGGAATACGTCGAATTACCAATAACCCTGTATATATACATATTTTTATTAACACAGCTGTCGGTGTAATGGTCTTCCATAAGGTGTAAAGTAGAAAAACTAACTCTTCAATTTATTTTATCTCTGCGTCTACCTTACGACCGTGAAATAAATTTGCACCGAATTGCACACCGCTGGGGACGGTCGCCACATTCGCACGCCGTCACCGAATTATTGATGTGTTTCTCTCAAGCCGCTCGCTCAGTTCTCCCACGCGTCAATGAAACGAATTTATATAGCTACAGATTATAAAACAAGTCCGACCCGACAGACGTTGTTGTGATTTTGTGCAAGTTAACCACTCGTTCGAACCGTAAGTCATGGTCTTAGGTTAAGAAAAAAACGTTCATAATTTTCCCGAATTTTGTGTCTTGCCATAAAAACTTAAGGACTATTCCGAATATTTTTAAATAATTACCTAATCGGTCCAGCCGTTCTCAAGTGATACTTTTACCAAAGTATAGCATTTAATTTTTATTTATATAGATAATAAAACTTAACTGAAAATCACACGCCATTTTAATTCTCGAAAACCTACCAGGCATTAAACACGTTTAGGATATCTGTTATCCTGAACCCTACACTGAACATACTGGTATTCCATGTGGGTGTGATCCTTCCCCGGTCGAGGTTAAGGGCTGAAATTTGATGCATTTGTACCACGTTATGGTTTCCCTTTACATTGAACCAACTATGTCAAACAAAATTGGGAATTATATATGGAATTGTTATATAACGCTTATATATATATAAGCGTTATATCGGGAATGATAATAGTTTAATATATTGTTTTATATGTAGAGAGAAAATTCGTAACATTTGTATTCAATATGTAGCATGGGCATTAATATAAGAATTCTTTATAAAAATAAAATCACTTCACATGAAAACGAAGCGAACGTTCCGCTTTTGTTTTCGTTTGTGCCGGTCGAACGATGCAAATTGGAGTTCAGTCTGAGATGAATAAAGGGGAGGGACTACACGGAATCGTAAATAAAGGCAATCGAGAAATGTACTTTGTTGGAAAAAAAAATCGGATAACGAATACAGGGCGTTATATGAAATAACACAAACTACTTCAATAATGTAACGCTTTGACATTTTGATTTTCCTTGACATTTTATACAAGTAACAAAAAATATATTTATCTGAAACTATTGTTTAACTTTAAAACACGAACAAACATAAGTAAAAAATGTGGGAACAATAAGTAGCCTGCGTATCCATTAAGAAACTTATACAGACATCCAAGAATCAAGAATCCGAAATTTTTTAAATAAAATGAAAAAAAAACGTTATTTCTGGTGTACAACACCTACAACTTTAATATTTATTATATCGGTCTCTAACAAAGGAATATTATATACAATATTATACTCCTTTATTCATTTTGCGTACCTTTGTGAAAGAGAAAAAAATATAATTAAAAAATATATTATTATCATTGGAATCCTTCCCGAAGTGCCACTCTACTAGAAGTCACTGAAGTGTGACATTAAGATTAGTAAAATGTTCAAAATAAAAACTATCAACATAAAAAATAAAAACGTAAAATGAATTGCCTCATCATTTAAATTATACTGAAGTTATTAACAGTTGCAGAGCCCCGATGTTGCTAGATAACACGGTTCGAACGAGAAATCTCACAAAGCATACCAATGTAGAAATAGTAACATAAAACTCCTGTATTGTACATTAAAGGGTACCGGTGCCGAGTTATTCCACACCCATCAGAGTTGATAACGCATCTGCATTGACTCCGTCTCCAGGATTAATTATATGTGTAACTTGCTACAGGATTCACTTACCATCAGGTACACTTTGTGTTCGAAAAAATATGTGTAAAGTATAGATAAAAAAATATAACTAAAGTTTATAAATTCACCAATCCCGTTCGATTAAATGTCACCTCACGTAAATAACTCTAACGTAACATTAAATTCACATTTCGTCGTTCTTTTAGTCACAATCAGAAAAGCCACTAAACGTTTTAAAAGTATCACGCAGTGGTTTATCTACACACATGTATACGGGACCACATACGCCAATAAATTGTGTGGATGTAATGCAAAAAAGATTTTCATCCACCTCACTATTTCGTTCGGTATGCTTAAAAAAAGCCGGAGATCTTATTGACGTGTCCTTTATTACATATGTACAAGCACGCATACGCTCAAGAGAGATTCAAGATGCACATGCGTTGTTAACCTTCGAACTAACATGGAAGAACTTGATCTATGATTGGTACTTATCATTCGAAGCATAGCAGTGTTATGCTGCTTCACCACGCTGTTATTCAGCCAGGGCGTGGCCATTTCCCGGTCAACCTGACGCTTACTTACCCACACTGCTAGAAACTAACTAAAACGTGCCTCTACCACTATCAAATCTATATCATATTTCCGAAAAGTCAAAAATCCGTCATAAGCACGTAATAAAATAAAGCAAAAAAATAAAAACGAGACAACAGCTGTGACGTTTGAATAGAACCGATTAACCACTTAAATATTCCCTGTTGGATGCTTAGCCTCTATGATTGCGAAGACTTAAACTTTAATTAATTTTGCTTAAAATCATTACGTCACAATGTTAATTAAACCTTCAAATACAAAACGGATTAAGCAGGTATTTTTAATTAAAAACAATAAGTCTAGGCTCAATTAACAAAAGCATGTGCATTTTTATACATAACATTTATATAGGTATATTATTTAATATATATCTGCGCTATAGATACGAGCACATATTATATATATTTTAATATAGGAATTTTAAGTGTAGATATACCACGTGGGCAAATAAAAAAAAATTGAAGACAATAAGAAGTTCGCGTTATAAATATAAATATATATATTATAGATTATCTCTTCAGTAACTACATTTGTCAACAGATCATTCGAGCATACGCAGCCTCCACTACCGATTAGCAGTCTTCATTTGTTTTAAAAATATATTTTGATATCTATTTGTATATCCATACAGCTTTCCATACAATGTGTCGCTTCACCGGCGAGCACGTGTTATTTCAACACATAATTTCAATTAAAAATATAATTGGCGACGGCACCGGGGATTGATCTCGGTTTACTATAGTAATTAAAATGGTTTACTGTGCGTAATTAAATGCGTACGCCCAGACAGCGAGTTACCGCAAGTCTAGCGGGGCGCCCCGACAGTGATCTGCGACAGATTTAATTCACCATTCTTTATACCAGTCGACCTCACGACACACTATAGTTTCGTAAGCATTCGCGCAAAAACATACGCACTCACTCATCGTCTCCTTCCCTATACTGATGTAATGCACGTTTAATAAGATCGGAGGAAGTTTCAAATGCAGTGTAAAGGACACGGGAGATATATACAACACACCTAGACTCTAAAATGTAGTGACACATCAACTATATACTCTAAAGCAGGGATTCCCAAAGTGGTCGATATTGATAGTCGACATAAACGAAAATTGATTTTGGAAGTCGACAAGGTCTAAAAATCGACCTCTATTAATTGACACAAGTTCTTATTTGAAACTTTCAAGTATGTATAAGTTGTGTTACGTGTACCAACTTGTTATAAGAATGACTAATATTTTAGTAGGAAGTATTATTTTAAAAAACTCACAAGTCGATACGCATGCACAAATTCGTACAAGATGAAAAACTCGGCAATTTTGTCTATTTATTTTGTTTAATAATTATGTCAAGTTTACTCACTTAAACAACTGCAAAGTTTTTAAATTGGTTAATATTTTGTGAGATAAGTAGATTTAAAGTAATTTGGCAATGGGGGTCTAGGGTATCAGTCTATTTTTGAAAAGGGGTCTTTTGCCCAAAATAGTTTGGGAATCCCTGCTCTAAAGTTACTCTAACGACTACACCACGCGACCGTGAGTCGTTTCCTTTATTTTTCTAGATTATTTTTGTATATGTCGTCGCTATTAGCCTATAAGGCAGTAATGACTAACCTAACCTAAACTAAGTTGTTCAAGTTAAGTTTCATCGGCATCTGAGCGCACGGATCTTGGATCCGCGAGCTAGTTCATTTTCTTTAATACGAAAGCTTCTTATAAACTAAACAGAGATAGCCATAGCTAGCCGATATACTCTTATGAGTCGTCGCTTTCGTAACTCGCATAACAAGTCGCTAAAAGTTCACAATGTAAAATTACTCATAAGTGTCCAAGTTTTGGCATTGATTAGACGAATACAACGACAAAAAGAAAATGAGGTGTGTTTTAATTTGTCTCGTTCTATTGGTAGTAAGTAGTTCTAGGGCGCAGTACCTTTTTGAAGTTAACATAAAAATAGGTCAAACATTAAATGATATAGCGAGATCAATGCAAAATTATTACAATCAACTAGAAAGTGAATATTATAAGTCTCAGAGCATCAATAAGGATAATTACAAACGTGTACAAGAATTGAATGAAGAAATTCTAAAACTACGCCTAGAAAACGAAGAGATTAAACAAACGTTAAATATATTAGTCCATATGGCCAAAAAACAAGATGTCGTGAATAAAGAAAAAAAATATGAAGGCAGCGATGATCGTGACCGAACAGCAATCGGTATTGACTTACGAAATGCTTAGTACAACTGTCAAAGTATTTCTGAACCGATGCTTATCGTCTTGAAATTAGTAATTTTTGAATAATTATTTATCTTTTCACTGAGATTTGTTGGTCATGTGTAATACGAACAGAATGATTGTGTAAACTGTGAAGATACTCGTATACGAAATATATTTTCTTTTTTTTATTTTGCGACATAATTCCTACCTAGATACAATCAATATAAATTGTGAATCAACGAATAATAAAAATGTAAGTACAATATTATTCGTCATTATTTATTCTTTCTGTGGCATTTGCTGACCTGTTCTTAAAAGCCACCATCACATCTTTATAACGATTTTTTGAGCATCTATTAATTGTAACCTTGACGTTTTTCTTTTATATGGCAATTTATTATCAAATGACAACTGTAGTTAAAATTAGTACAACCCGTAATTCCTATATCTTTCAGTCTATATTGTTTTTTTTAATATTAGGGATGCTAATCGAGCATACACTTCACCCGATTGTAAGTGATGACTGCGGCCCATCTGTAATTGAGTTGCCGGACACTCATTACAAAACACAGTTGCGTTATGCTGTTATTTCACGTTGGTATTTTTAGAAAGCGTGGTCCTTCCCCGGTCCAACCGTCCCTTTCATTTTATAATCAAAATATAACTGCACTGTTTTTATTTATATTTATTTATTTGACTCAAAAAGCAATCATACGATAAACATTAACAACTCGAAATAAATAAAACTTATAATAAAATAAAATAATTGTACAACCAGCACCGTTAGTTAGTTAGTTATATGTTCAAAAATAACTCCCAAAACAAAAAGTTGAAAACCTTAACACGTAACGATTCGTAGGCGCCCTGACTTCCGGTGGGGGAGCGTTCAAGAGAAGAACGGATTGAACAAAAAGGATCTAATCATAAAAGCGATTCAATTTTTCAATTCAAGTTGAGATCTTATTAATGTTTTATATAAAAGCAAATAAGATCCAGACCGTTTGAAGGTGCACAAGTGCATTACACAACCATATAATTGGAAAGGTGTCCATGAATTCTGATATTATTATTATTGTCCGCAAAGATTGGGACATGGCTTCACATTTTAATAATAAAAATCTTCATATGATGCTGCGTACAATGGTATAACTTGTTTTATTTTCTATTAAATTATCCTCATAGAATAGACACGCAGTACGTATTGATTTTCCTAAATATGTTTGAATATCTTATATCTTCGTGCTGTATTAAATCTTCTAATAACTTTAACTGACAATGGTAGATCTACACTACAGTTTATTTTTAGAATGGGTTGGCTCGACTGGGGAAGAATCTCTCTCATAGAATAAATGGTTTAAGATCTTCATTATTTCTCTAAAGATAACAAATCACTTGGGAAAAATTTATATTTATAAATATTATGTATAATAGAAGATAAGTGTTACGAGCATACAGAAAAATGTAGGTAGATAATAAAAATATGACAAACTTGAATAATTAACAGACACCTTGCTACTATTAGGAAATAAGGGTGTCTAAAAACTATTTTATTTCTTATAGTATATTTTTGTGGCAAACTTCCAAAATATGGAAACAATATTTAAAATACTAGTTTAATATAGCAGCTTAAGCGTAACTGTGCTTCGTATGGGGGGTGTAAATATCATGGTATTCAATTACAGCGTTAACGAGGTAATGTCGGTCTTCATAGTACAACGTATATGCATCTTTGTTGAGAAGCTAGATGTCCTGAGCCGCAGACTTATCATTAGATGAACTGTGCTAGTTTGTCACCCCTGATACTATAAAATAAATTAGTAGGAATATTTTTGCTTATTACGCTTAAGTTTTTGTTAGATTTAAATACAATTAGGTCTATAACAGTAGTTTTTTTTTTATCGTATAGAGAATATCAAACGAGTACAGAGTTTACCTGATGGTGAGAGATTCGTGCGGAGATTCTTTCCTACAAGGATGAATCTGGGTCTATACCCAGATTCATCCTTGTAGGAAAGAATCATAATGCGGATGCATTGTCAACCCTTTATGTGGGTGTCCGAAACACTCACTAGATGAACACAGCAGCGTTGTGTTGCTATTTTACGATGGTAGTCCGTGAGGTAGAGGCCCTTCCCTTCCTGCTGCAGTAGCGTGACTCTCCCAGTGGTTGTCAGGTACAAAACTTGGTTATGTAAACATTATAAATATATTTGTTTATTAATTAATTTATTATTAAGTTAAGGTGAATGCAATAAGCATTCACCTTAACAAAGTTATAAGTTCACAAAGGGACACAAGACTTAATAACAACGGAGTTCGTACCTAGATGTCTCGATATCTTCATTTGTCACTAAAATTATTAAAAAATATATAGAGCGTCCTTACATCACAGTTACCATGACCTTTAGGTGCCATTAAAAAAAACACTTGTTAATTTTGACACATTTCATTGAATTCAAGTTAGCATGAGTGTTTTACAAATACGTCTGTATTCAATAAATTTTTACAAACGTATTTCATGACGTCATTCGGCCGGTTTGGTTCAAGGTTTTGCTTCGACTTTTTGTATAATTCGTTAAAACTATGTTGCTTATATATTATATAACGACGGTGACCTATGCGCAAAGTCGATGGATGCAAGTTGGCTCTGGGTGTCGTGGACTGGCAAATATATATGACTTCGTGAAGATATACATTATATATGTATACATAGCTTAACAGATCAGCTAACTGAAGTAACAAAGAGCCGATCTCACCT
Organism: Teinopalpus imperialis; assembly: GCA_029286865.1. NCBI lineage: Eukaryota > Metazoa > Arthropoda > Insecta > Lepidoptera > Papilionidae > Teinopalpus > Teinopalpus imperialis. Next base: position 1,902,114 of record JAGSMU010000045.1, on the reverse strand, counting down.
CGTAGAAACGATAACAGAAGGTGATCGATGCAGGTGGTTCGGGATCGTGCTTTATGAGAATCTGTGGACCATTGTGGGCTGTGACGTCATCATGACGATGATAGGGAAAAAATAAAATAATGGTGTTACAAAAATATCACATTTTATTATCAAATACAATTATATGTTCATACAATGAAACAGAACTCGTCGATTCGACAAGGTTGGATATGTTCAAAGATGTGATATGCCCAACGATTAATGCTTATAAACTAATTCTTACATATAGAATGACGTTTAATCAAGGATTTGCATAACATAAAAAATATATGAATGTAAAAAAACCTAACGTGCTTAAAAAAAGTTTCCGTATGCGATTAAAGTGCGTGTCACAGTAACGCAAATGCATGCCGACTTAGCGATAATATCGAACTCTGCGTAAAATGAAACTACACAAAAGCCATCTTAACATGTACGACAGTAGCCCATTCTTAGCGTTTGAATATTTACACCGACGCCATATACGATAAGAGTAGAAATGGCCAATCTTTTATGAAAGAAAATAATTGGAGATCCAATTACTAATAAGGAAAATTTATCATATCACAGTTCACCAGATGGTATACGATAGCTGCGAGCCATAAACACATCTCATCTCATCGTCAATAAAGATTCAATTTACACATGTCCACCCCCTGCGGCCTGAGGACCCACTTTACCAGTAATTGGATCTTCGGTTATAAAGATTCATAATATATATAAAAGTGAAAAATAACAAGTTTAGAGACACAGAAAACGCTTCCAACGTGTCCAATTAAAGCGCGTGTCACAGCAACGCAGATCTATACCAACGTCCTAGCGAAGATATCGAAACTGCACAAACACTGAATAAAATGAGGTAACTTTATAATATAGGCTATATTATAGGCTAATGGTCCAGCCCTAATGGTGGAATATTTATACCAGCGTCATAGCCAATAGCAGAGACAAATCATTTTTGACTGATAATAACCGGAAGTCAAATTACTAGAAGGAGACTATTCTTTTTATATCTACCCTCTACAAAAATATTAATATGCGCTATTTTCCCATAGGGGCTGAGAACCCACGTAATCAGTAGTTGGGTCTCCGGTTGGCAAGATTCATACGGAAAATTAATACCTACGTCATACGATAATAACCAGTAGTGAAATTAGAAAAAGGAGTCTTATATTTTATATCTACCCTCAACTAACATTACATATCCGCTGTTTGCCTTCTGAGGGATAAAGAATGCCTAGTTTCCAGTAGTTGGATCTCTAATTCATGATGTTTGACCTATGTATACTTACAGTTATATGTATACCTCAAACACAGCGTGATAAATATTCCACCAGCAGGCCCAGATCTGATAGTGGAATATTTATACTACGTCATACCTAAAATTAAATGCAGTTGCCTCGGAGAAAATACTTTCTGAAATAAAGTAACATTAGGAGAAACATTTTTTTTATTGCAATACTATTAACTTTACTAACATTCCCGTTAACCACTCCAAGCTTTGATGTTTGTGATGGTAGTTCTTAACGGTGGTAGAGACATATTGTAACTCGCTGCAATATATATATATATATATATATATATGTATATATATATTGCTCAAGCATTTTCACCACCTAGGACTGAGAATGAATACCTCATTACCTGTAATCGTATCTTCGAATCCCTATTCACATCATACGAAAAACTACACGACGGCGTGATTCCATTTAGTCGATCCATTAATGAAGCTAGAAACAATATACAAATGCACTAGACCACTGAAAGTGAGGCTGACTGATGATTGAAATAAAAACTTAAAGCTCATCTTTTTTCGGTCTCCGTTTAAGAGCCAAGTCGTCGTGCTGGAACCACGCAGCGTAGAGCCGTAGGGGGTCCGGCGACGAGTGCCGATGGAACGACACCGGACGCTCACGAGCAAGCACTTCCCGACTGTAGTCTTGCGGACGTGCCTGAAAAGGATAGCTATAGTAATGTGATGCTCGTTTAAAAACGAGAGCGTGGACACTGAACGCTACCATAGCTCTATGTTACCATCAGTCGGCGGAATTATGGTCGTACCAGTCTTCTGAACCCTAGAGCCGATACCCAGCTAAGAAACAATATTGGTGCAGAACATTTCTTTGAGTCTGGTGGGTCGTTGTATATCCGTCGTGCATCACATCGAATACGGGAATTTTTTTTCATATAATGTGTGTTGCATAATGTTTTATTCTACCGGAATATCTGGAATGTATGCTTATTTTCATCCCTTCCAATCTCTTGCCAATGCTATACGCAGATTTTCTTTGAATACTGATTCAGGGGTGGAATTTTTTCAAATCGAAATTGGGTGATCTATACCAACGAGTTATTCAATTGAATATCTTAATGAACGTTAGGAAGAAATTGTAAGCAACAAGGGAGGATAAATAATTGTTTAATTCGTTGTTAATTTCTATTGAAAACCAAGCTTATATAAAAAAAACTGACGTGAACTTAGTGGCTAACGTATTATGCCTCTAAAACTGGGAAGGAAGGAACAGCTATTTTTGCGAAAGCAAAGATGACAAACAGACACACAATTCACTGGTCAATGCATTGGTCACCATTAGAAATTCCATTTATCCAATCATTGGATTTTGTTGTTATAAAATAGGTGGCAAACGACCACACAGATTACCTGATGATAAGTGATCACCGTCGCCCATAGACATCCGCAGCACCAGAGGAATCGCAGATGCGCTGACGGCCTTCAAGAAAGGTTTAGGGTGTCTTTTCTTGAAGGTCCCTAAGTCGTATCGGTTCGGAAATACCGCTGGCGACAGCTGATTCCACAGAGCAGTCGTGCGAGGCAGAAAATTTCGCGTCAAGCGCACAGTGGTGAATTGCCAACCATTGAGATGATGAAGATGAAATTTTGAATTCTGTCGTGATGTTTAAACTCAGCAGTTGGAATTAATCCGAACAACTGCTCTGAAACCAACTTTGCAGTTGAAAACCTTCACCTCGTCATCAAAATTTAACACCGTACCTGGTGGAATAATGGAGAGTGTGTGAGCGTGAGGTTACGACGTTTGGCGCACGCGCCCAGTGTCATGTCGTCGGGCGCGGAGGGGGCTGCGCACGCGCACGTGGACAACGCACGCGCCGCCCCTGTACTCAATACTGTACCGCCCCCGCCGGTTATATAATCGTAGCCTGGTTAGAATTAAAAAATAATACAAATGAGAAATGTGGTTATTTATATTGTACATATATTATTATGACGTCCACGTGAGGTGGCGGTTAGACCTGGCTGCTGCATCACGGTTCCAGAGTCAGATAGTCAGCAGTGGCACAATATCTGTGTATGACAAGTAATCCGCTTTTAGGTATGCTCTGATATCTGAACCGTCCTAATTGCACTTGTCCGTTTCTAATTGGTAAGCGGGTCATGAGTTACTCTCCTTTATGTTTGCGCGGATTCTCTTAGCTGTAATATGACATCATGATACCTAGTATTAACCGAATAAAACATACATTTTCGTTGAATTTATTGAATATAGAATACAGTTATCTTAACGATGAGTTGATTTATGGAGTAGTTCACCAACACCAGCGGCTACATTTATCGTCGAAGACAATTCAAGGTCGAAGATGGATTATCTCAAATTAAGGAGACATAATTTATTCATTTTAACATTGTTCTCGTCATCAGGAGTACGATGGGTGGACCCTAACCTGTCAGAGTCACCTGTGTTAGGGACACCTATATCTATAGTTGGGATAGAAGCATCTGCAAAAAGTTACATTATATAAATAAATATTTTTATACACCGTTTTCAATGCACTAAGGTCTAATTATTAACTGGCATTTAGCTGATAAAAGAAACAATGTGTTCACGTAAATCCTAGACCGTTCACATAAATACGGTCCACTTTATATTAATCCTAATGACAACGGTATGCAAGAAAGATCAATCATTACATATATTGTTGTCATCTGTTTTGGCGAGTGATTTCCGCAACCATCAAGAAAGTTCTTCAGTAAAAAATAGGCAATAAATTAGGTGCTTCTAGGTGCAATAAATTGGATATAAAATAAGAAGCAGCAATGAAATTTGATATCAGGTTCGTAGGTTAGCACTGGCGATATACACTGATTCCAAGTTATCATTACCTTTGGCAGCGGTCTCCCTCTTGCCGTATCCATAGCCGTATCTTTCGCCGAGGACTGTGAGGTCAGATCCGCCGCGATAACAACTCAGCACCTCGCACAATCTCTGCACACTACACGACAATAACACATTAGTTTCTTTAAAAAAAATATATATTAAGGTAACGAAAGAGCACACAGATCACCTTGGCAAGTGATAAATGTGGACCCACCATTACTCAGGGGTCCCCTGAGTACTGAGACGGAATGGCTCGTCACGAGTAATAAGGAATTCCGGATTCCAACACTCACCAGACGCTGCGATAGATAAAAATAGAAATGAATGGTAGAAAATTATATACAGCGAAACCAGAACATAATTACGTCTGGCATTGTATTACAGTAGAATTAATCGCTTGTACGCAGTCGCATAGCGGGCCTACACGCGGTAGCTTCGATGTTCGTTAATAGCGGAACCTCGAGCGGTACGCAGTGCAGCACCTTTTGTAGTAGATCAGGGTGCCGCCTTTGGGTGCGGTCAGCCTGTCTCCACGGATGATGATGATAATGATGAAACTACAACAGTTTGCGATCTTGCACTAGCATAACGTTGATGTTGTATTCTTTTAAATGGATCGCTACTTCGTCTTTTTCATACCACGAGTCCGTCCGCGTTGAAATACGAGACAGAGAGTGGGGTTTGACTCTACTTTTAGGTGAGTTAGCCATTGAGAGACCGAGTAAGGGGGTAGCCCGGCTGGGCAATGGGCCATTTTGGAGTGCCCAGAAGTTGCGAATGGTGCTTGTACTAAATACTTGGGAATAATGATCGAACAGATATTATAACTTAAGTGACTACAAGGAGAATACGAAAACATATCTGGATTTTTAAAGTCTTTATATCTAAAGATGAGATATCTCTCGTCAAACTTTTGAATCAAATACACATTGCTCAATCAGTTTCAATAAGCAGAAAAAAAAAGTTTTAACATATTTCATATCTGTATGGGCGGGGCTTCTAAGATGTAGTTTTTATGTTGATCCTTGATGTAAGTTATGTACAGTAAGCCCTATAAATATCCTACCGAAACGATGTACTCCAATTGCATTTGGTAAGCATAAGAAAACATAAATACAACTAGTAATGGGAAAACATAAAACTATGTTCTATTATCGTAGCATTAGTTTAACATGAAGTAACACAAAGATCGGATAATAAAGAAAATTTGTAACTCATCGCACACGCTTAACCACAGACAAACACGCATAGATATAATTATATACTTTATTATTTTTTATTTATTTAGTAATAATAATAAACAAAGTCGTCTATAAATCTTTAGTTATGAAGGAAATATCGCCTCCATCGAACTCACCCTAGTATAGTATCGTCATCGGCTAAGAAAATCCACTTGATATGCGGCATCTGTTCTATCATCTCCACCGCTCTTTTCAATATTGCCACAGTTTTAGCACAATGTCCCGTTTTTGTGTTAGGGACACCTATATCTATAGTTGGGATGGAAGCATCTGTAAAAAGTTACATTATATAAATAAATATTTTTATACACCGTTTTCAGTGTACGAAGGTCTTATTTTTAAACGGCATTTGGCTGATAAAAAACAACGTGTTTATGTTAATCTTAGACCGTTTACGTAAAGTCGGTTCACTATATACTAATCCGGAGAGAATGATCATACAGTTGTCAGTTGTTGTAGCGAGTGAAATCCGGATGACAATTGTATGCAAGAATGATCTATCAATCCACATACAGTTGTCAGTTGTTGTGGCGGGTGAAATCCGGATGACAATTGTATTCAAGAATGATGTATCAATTCACATACAGTTGTCAGTTGTTGTGGCGGGTGAAATCCAGATGACAATTGTATGCAAGAATGATCTATCAATCCACATACAGTTGTCAGTTGTTGTGGCGGGTGAAATCCGGATGACAATTGTATTCAAGAATGATGTATCAATCCACATACAGTTGTCAGTTGTTGTGGCGGGTGAAATCCGGATGACAATTGTATGCAAGAATGATCTATCAATCCACATACAGTTGTCAGTTGTTGTGGCGGGTGAAATCCGGATGACAATTGTATGCAAGAATGATCTATCAATCCACATACAGTTGTCAGTTATTGTGGCGGGTGAAATCCGGATGACAATTGTATGCAACAATGATCTATCAATCCACATACAGTTGTCAGTTGTTGTGGCGGGTGAAATCCGGATGACAATTGTATGCAAGAATCAGGTATCATCCTCACATACAGTTGTTATCTACTATGGCGAGTGAAAAAACACCGAATAGTACACCCTACTTTATAGTAATGAAAACTTAAATTCCATTTTAGTCCACAGCAATGATAACGACTATATGTTGATTCCTCGTCGAAAATTGCTGTAAGAGTCACGAGCCGTAACACCGTAACCATCACAGATGGCCTCTGTATTCGTTTGTCACACTTCCATAAATATCAGTTCAAATTGTACTAAAATAATGTAATAAAGAGTCAAGTTACTCCTGCGTTACTGTGATATGTTTACAAACGAGTTTGTGAACCTTAGCACATAGAAAAAGTGTAGATACTGTTGCCTTTATGAGGGCTATAATGTGATCCTTCAATGTAATAAAGAGTCAAGTTACTCCTGCGTTACTGTAATATGTTTATAAACGAGTTTGTGAACCTTAGCACATAGAAAAAGTGTAGATACTGTTGCCTTTATGAGGGCTATAATGTGATCCTTCAATGTAATAAAGAGTCAAGTTACTCCTGCGTTACTGTGATATGTTTACAAACGAGTTTGTGAACCTTAGCACATAGAAAAAGTGTAGATACTGTTGCCTTTATGAGGGCTATAATGTGATCCTTCAATGTCAGTAATGGAATCCCACTCGCTACAACAGAATTATGGCGTAATTCCATACCGGCAAGATCGTGTACCTTCCCCGAAATTTACAACAACCAGTTTCCGTGATGTGGCCCTAACTAATAAAGATATAGCAGAAAAGGTCTCACCAGCTTTATCACTAAAGTAGTGAATGTTAGAGACGTGTTTGCCCCACGTCTTCTTAACCACTTTAGCTCTAGTCGAGTGGAACCCGCTCCAGGTCTTCACGGCGAAGAAGATCATCTCTTCACCAATGGGACTACCCTACCGAAAGTTTTACGTTATTTAACTACTCCCATAGATTACGCTAATTTCTTCCCAATTAATATAATTAAGGGTTTTTACTTTATCGATCAAGTCATGAAATGAGTAAGAAAATATTTTGATAGATTTTTTACAGAAAGTTTAAAAAATGTTTATCTAAATTGAAAAAATAGTTTTAAATCAACAATACAATTCCGAAGAAATTTGTCTAACATTATCTTCCAGTTATATTTATTACTATATAGAAATATGTCAAATTTAAACTATGGGTTTTTTAAAAAGATTGCGAAATTAGTAAAATTATGATATTCTGATTTTTATACATACTATGACACTCACACATAAATCATACGGCCTAGGATAAGTGGCGCAATTGTCTCCGGAGACGACGCAAAAACTTAGGTCTGCAGTGAGGAGGGGTCCCGGATTATTTGCATTTCCATACACCAGCTGTGCCAGTTCAAAGGCTGGGTCTATTGAGAAATCAGCTTCCAATCTTTTTTCACCACTTTCGATTTCTTTTAACAGTCTAAAAATAAAATTAAATTCTTTCATATTTGAAATAAAAATGTGGGTGTAGCCCAGGGTCACATAAAAGGTCCATTATTTATGTCAGCGCAGTAATAACGCAAATAGTATATTTCTTGATTGAAGTAGTGTATCCTACCGTTACCTGCACAGCGTTTTCCGTACTATCCACCATATCACATGCCATATTAAGATCACATACATTAAATCTGTCACAACTACAGCCAGTTGCCGGTGAAATCGTTTCTTGACTTGTTATATATAGTAAAATTTTTATACATATGTGTATATGATTAACTCATTAAATATACCACAAAAAAGGGTGATTGAAATTTGCCGAGGTCATTATCACAACATCTCTTATAAAGAATTAGTACCGAATTATGGAAATAATAAAAACTAAACTTACTTATCCATAAGTGTTGTTCTCATTGCAAATCCACTTGCAAAATTTGGGTAAATGAAACCTCCCTCTTCTTCTAATTCCTCGTATAACATAAAGTGATGAATAATTGTTGGTTCCTCATCGCTCAGTGGGTAGCCTATCCACATTGTGTCCTACAATGAGCAAAAAGTTAGTATTAACTACTCACGGAAAATTCTGTTTTAATGAACGTATTCTACATGCTATTTCCGCATCTATCAAAATACGAATTGATAATTAAAACCGATTTTTAAGTCGACACCCGTGAATTTTATTTCAATTCCAAATGTGTAGTTCGATAAAATCGCTTTTTTTTATTGTATTAAAACAATTTTATGATGATACTCAAGTGGTGATATTGTGTCATCCCTGAAGACTGAGATTGAATGTCTCACATGTAATTGGTGTAATATAAATTGTTTATAGTTGTACCTGTTGATTATCGGCTGCTGCCAATGCCTCAAACATCTTGCCGCATCTAACGGCAGTGTGCGGTTCGACAAACAGCACCCAGCGAACATCGCTGCCTCTGTATTTAGTCGTGAGGGGCCTCAGCAGGGGTATTATCGTCCACACACCACCCACGGGGAAGTCTTCGTGTGTTATATGAACCAAAGGATGCCGCTACAAAGAAAAAACTACTATTTCAGTTTTCGCTCATCTTGCATGCTCTATATATTATGCAGAACTGGGTACGACCTATGATGCATAGACGTTCACCAGGACGACCTTGGCAATACATTCTGTTGATTACCAGATGACGTCAACTACGCAAAATATATTTTAGTGTCGTAAATATTCGTGTAAACACAGAGGCACTCAGTCATCGATGCCTTTGCGCCTGATATAATGCGAGAAAGAGCCTACACCTTTGTCAAAGTAACAAACGAGCACACTGTTCACCTGATGGTTAGTAAACCCTACGGCTTATTAGGCATACTTTCATCCTCGATTAAGAATTATAATGCAGCATAGGTCTACAACTGTATAACAATTAATACGGTTCCAACTTTGCTTGTTTTCAAAACTCACCCCCTCCAATTCCAAGACCTGCTTCTCTATGTCATGTTTAAGTCGGCTGGCGACGCTGGAGTGGTAAGGCTCCGGCTGGCTCACAATCGTGAACACCACATTCGTGGAGTCTGCAATAATTTTATTGCTTTATTAAGTTATTAGAACTGAGAAAAGTATTTCAGATTCAGTCTGAAATAATTTGCCAATTGTGGTATCGACGTAGCCGACAGAGCACAGTATTCAATAAAAATTTACAATATAAACCGAATAAATAGAGAAGAGAATGCCTGGGTTAGTAACCATTCTAATTTTTTCTTCCACTTTTCACACAATTTCCACCCATTTGACGACGATGATATATATAATTTATCGTACAAATATGTAGTTTAAATTTGCATGATCCAACTACATGTAATTGTAAATATGTATTTAGCAACCTATGGTAATTTTTTTCAATAAATCAAGCTACTTGTAATTCAGTTGGGGTTCAATTGAATAAATAATGCTCATTGACTTTGCATCCTATGATTAGTTAAATTAAATCGCATACCAGACATTACGTCAAGGGGTCACCCTTCAATCTAATTTCCTTAAGTTATCAAGTTATATATTACTAAGTTCTATCATTACTGAAAAAAAACATGTCTAAGTTAAACCGTTGAAACAAGAGCACTTCATAGAAAACTTGACTCAATCAGATTGCTATAAAACAAATTGGGCAGCTTTCCCCTCTTACTGAACTTCGTAAAACTTAAGTTCCCAACTTACTGACACGGCAGCGGTGTTCTACATAATGTAACAAGAAAGCACACCGGTTTTTTCCTTTTTTCTTCAATATTAGCGGTGATAAAACGAACACAAATTTCACATGCTGACTGCAGCCATCACATCTACATTTATGCTCAAAAAAGATACAAGATGCAGGGTGAATGCGTTGTATGCTAAAATGTTTGTGCTAAACAATTCTTCACGAAAATGGTGTATCGATTTATTCTGAACCTGCAAAGGTTTTGCAGACCGTACCCTAAACTATTAGACTATTGGCGGTTCAAATTATATATTATATTATATATATTATATTAATATAACAAAGTTATACGATTTTCGGTTCGGTTTTTTTTTAATTATTTCTTAGAAATCCATGTTTCACGATATTCTCTTCCACCGCCAAGCACATGGTAAACATATATCACATCGTAGTTACTTTGAAAAATATCATATTTGTGTGATGTTGATTTGACGATGCAGTTGAGCGATTGTTATTTATAGTATTTATGAATTATTTAAAATTACTTAAGGGTGACGAACGAGCACACATTTCCGGACGGTAATAATTGTGGCCCGTAAACACATGCGTTGATCTTTAAATGATTCAGATGTTTTACCATCCCTGAGTACATATATGGAATAAATACATCACTACTAGTATATGGGATTATTTTTTAATTTTTTCAGGCTGATGGAAGCTGTTAGCCCGAGGGCTTTTACAGTTTCACCGAGTTGAGAGGTGACCGAGCGCTTGTGGCGCTCAGTCGAGACCACTATTAGTGGGCTAGCCAGCACTAGGGCTCTGGAGATGGACCATGGGCTCGGACCGTTACCCTCTTTCGCCATAGCGTCTGACTCGAGGGTGCCCGAGAGGGCCGAACCTCGAGTTTTTGGGTCTACAATTACAATCACGAGAAAAATATATTAATCTGGGAACTAAATATTAACATGGTGGATTTGAAGTTTAAAAATCATAATCATTTTATAAAAGATAGACATTTTGTAAAATTATTTACAAAAATAGTACTACTTTATACTATAAATTAGCATGTACTAATTCATTAATTATTTTTTATGCATATGCAAAAAGTACAAATAAAAGTTCAGAACGTTGTATACACAACGATCTGTTAGATATTTTTTAAAATAGTCAAAAGTATTTCTTAAACACGCCACCCGCGTACGTACTTTTTTATTTATTTCTAAACCTTAATATGGCTTGCAAAATAAGTTACATAATATAATATCTATAATTACATAGGTTTAATATAAATATTACTAATTTCTTACTTTTTCAATCTCTATTCATTAACAAAATCTCGATACATAAAACTTTTACTCTCTGTTAAGCATAGGGACAGAAACTGAATAAAGAATACTAATTGAAATGTGAGATATTTATTTTTCGTATTTTTTATACTGGTAACTAAGTAATTTATTTGGCAGATATAAAAAAAATTGTCGTAACATTATATATATTTATATATAGTGTATAATATTTTTAGTAGTATTATTTCTAATTATTATAATATTTTTAAATATAATATTTTAGATATTTTTTAAATGGATGCTTGCACCTACCACAATTTCTCTCCACGCCACGAATTGACTGGTAGAGAATACCTTAAGGCAATAAGTCCATCCTTTGTACACATTTTTGTAAAGTGTTAACTATAGAGTCTAAATAAATAAATAATGTTATACGATATTTTGTTTTTGCGAAATTATTTTATTTGTGAATCAATGTTAATTATAAATTTAAGTTTACTCACCAAAACATGTGACAAAATCGATGAATACGAAAATCAGCACTAAAAGCATAACTGTAACAAAATAAAAATAAAACTGAAATATCATCATAAATTTATGAGGCGCTCGTGAAATTTCTCACAAAAATACCTTGTTTGGTAATTTTTCTGAGAATGTGAAATTCGAAATAAACAAAAATATTATATGCTGTTTTATAATCTGCGCGTTTACTTGAATAATTTTTTTTTTAATCTGCTGGATAATTCACGAGCACGTTTTGGCGGGAAATTACGCCGTATTGCTACAGGATGCGAGCGTACGACACCCTCAGAGCCCCGATCCGTACTGAATGACATCCCCAATCCGAAAATTTTACTCGTGCATTACAATTCCTTACCTTACCCTGTGGTTCACTTACACACTGCTCCGTAATTTTAGACTGTTTAAGGTGTTATAGACTTTGACAACTAGAAATTAAGATGCAGATCTTGTTCTTTTATTTGACAATAGTGATAGAGGAAGTAGCCTGCCAGCCTGCAGTTTGTTTCAAGCTGCCGCATGAATGGGTCGGCAAGGCCGGGTAAGTTCAACCCTCACAACCGCAACAACCCACACAGAACATCAGCGTAAAATCGCAAGGTAATACTGCCGGGACGAAACTGTTGAGTTTAGGAATCTGGAGACCCTTAATGTTGATAATAACGCATTCCATTTTAGTTCTCAGGGGGGAGGGACGTATGTGCATCTTAAATCTTAGGTTCTGATGGATGTCATAGGCCGTTGTTATCACTTTCCATCACGTGAACTGTGAGCTCACTTGTCATCTCCAATATATTAAAGTTAAAAACTTATGCAGAAAAAATCCTATACTTATGTACTGTGTGATAAACAAAAACACTTATTATTATTTAACTGAATGAGACTAGATTCTGTTGATGTTGATGCTGTTAGCCTATGCGGCTCTTACAGCTGCATCGGACACAGGGCCCACGGAACAGAAAGGTCCGTGAGCTGGTTGTTAGTTTTCCTTATTTGTGGTTCTCTTACTTACACAAAGCGCTCATAAACTGTGCGTGTCGGTCTGTTCTGATCTCGTAGTTACCTGATCGTGCCACCCAAGTTGCCAGTTCGCTAGCTATCGAAAGATTCTCTCGAGTGGAGAATGGATGGTGATGACTACTTACCGTCCGAGGTTTTGGTATGCGGACCTAGCCTCTGACGGACGCCACCTGTTGTCTGGTTTGTTAGAAGCTGTGGGCGCTGAGAACCGCCCTGACACGCGGGTGTATCTAGGTGTACGCGGTTTCGCGAAGATTGCGTCGCGCTCGTAGGCAAGGGCGGATCTTCACACAGCACCGACTGGATGTCGGTGCTGTGTGAAGATCCGTTGAGGATGGACTGGAGCTCGGCTCCCCCATGAAGTGGGGGTCGTCGAGGACGTGACGGGATCGACGGTTCCTAGTTTATTCTGAATGAGTTTTGAACAACAATTGCCATTTGTCGAATCTTCGCGGGAATAATATAAGTCCTGAAATACTTACTAAAACTAGACTAGAAAGTTTGTCCGTCGTACTATCGTCATATCACTTCCTCATTTTTATACTGGAAATTTTAACCTTGATAACAGAATGGCTGGTCACAAAAAATAACCTAGAACTTTCTTTTTTTATTTAGTAATACATAAACGACTATTACGTACAACGCGCATGTCATTTCTATCATACCTTAATCTAAAATTATATCAGCTATGGTTAGGTCATAACTCTGAATAGATTCTTCGCCTCTTTACTGTTCAGTCATAACAAAAGATCGTTAAACTAGCCAAGGTCAAGTTCGTTTAGATTTAGAGACCTTATTAGGTTTATTTTAATTTACAACTCCTCATTAACTATACATTCCTCACAATCACCTTCTTCATCCGGTCACCTAAACCTATTTTCATCATCATCAACCAAAACTTATAACAAAAAGCGTGTCCAGACCTAAACCTATGATGAACAAAAAGCCTTTAACTAGACCTGGTTGGTGACAAACAAAAAAAACTTTTACACTCCTAAGTTTATACCCAAACTAAAACTATAGCACGATTACTATACGTCTGCAAATTATCAGATTATACTGACGTACGAAAATCGGTGAAAATTGAATTAAAAAATTCCATTACATACACACAGGTCGAGCTATAAAAGGCCTTTTAATTAAAACCAAGCTAATTATATGAGCGGAAAAGAAGAAAAAGAGCATTAAGGTGTGAGCTTAAACGGACCAAATTAAAAGGGTAAGTGCAAATTGCATTCTATCGATTTATTATTAAGACTTTTCTAAAAGTGCTTTGTGAATCGATAGTTTCTGAGCTCCTAATTTTAATAGATATAATGACTGGGTGCTAGTCCATGGACTTGGGATCCAGTGATCAATAAAATTAAATCCCGAGGCAGACATGCCACTGCAAGACCTCAAGATACATAGAGCTCCTTCTGTGTAGATCGGATCAAAAAGAAATAATTACACGGTTACGGTTATTGTAGTGCTATAAAGCACTCGATAAGTCGGGATAAAAAAAAAATAACGCAATTATATTCTTAAAAATGTACTTCATTCAATGTACTCACGTAAGTATAAGAAACCATTAAGGTAACGGAATTATCGTATCTGAGTGAATTTATCGAAAATCGTGAAATAGAAACGTGGTGTATAATAAATATACATTTTTATAAAATTAGGATTTGACAAACACATTGCTCCTGACTGCTGCTCATAACACGAAGGCAAGAATAGAGATTTACTGAGCTAGTGCGCCTTACCATCCAGGACTGTATTTCCGCCTAACATCAGGTGGGATCGTGGTCAAGCACTTGCTTTGAAAGTATAAAAAAAAACTTCATCCTCGCTTAATTATCATCCAAAACATAATAAGGACTAGGAAACATGCGCTATATAATTCGGCCAAAAACATTGATTTATACCATTGGTTGTTTCTTACCATAAATTAAAACATCGCTACGTATTCGTGGAAATTTAATTTCGAAACAAAGACATATGTTATTCGCACCATTTCTCCATAATAATAAAATAATGGTTCGTTATATCTTTTAATCATACATGGTCTTCACAGCAGGTCAAGATTTATACTACACGATCGCTTTCGAAGAATACGAACGTTATTTTTATTCAAAGAGCTCCTTACATCAGGATACTATGAAATTTAACAACCCAGACCACAATTTGAAAGTGAAATATAGCCACAACACAGTTCGTTTTGCCTAGTAAAATTTAGTTGTAAAGTAGTTTTAACTAGTTTAATTTTAAGTAAAAGTTAAAAGTAGAAATTTAGTAGCTCAAACTGTGTGACCAGTGGGTTAGGGTTGGTGGGATTAGGTGAGGACGTATTTCGTGACTATGACGCCAACATTTTCCCAAAATTGGCCTGGAGTCACGCAACCGAGGGGTGAATTTAGGACTAGAAATGCAGAAGTTGATTGTGTTTTGGGACGGCGTTTATCATCATTGATAAAAACAAATTAAAAACTCGCTGGGCCCATCAATTAATTAATCCTGACTGGCCTAAGTTCACGATAGTTGATCTGTCCGCAAGTGTGCTGCCAAAAACATACTCAAATATCCTGGTAACTCGCCTTCACCTTGATATGTGCAGCAAGAAGATGGAGAGATTGTAACTCTACTTTACTATACTTTCTATATAGCTTGTAAGCTAAACCTGAGACAGATGTTTATTCTTCAACAATAAGTGGATATCCACATATTGTGGAGACATCATTCACCTAAAAGGTTTCAGGCTGACCAAACCTGATGATGTGTCATTAAAATGTTGACAGCGCTAGAGCCATGTAGCAGCAACTTTCATGCAACAACTGGAAAGGGTTGGCCGACCTGAAGTAGACCAAGCCCTCGCATTTTAACATATATAGAAGATATAACTTGCATAACTATGCTCCCAAATTACAGGTGACGCATTCCATCTGATTCGACATTAATGACAATGCATGTGCTTCCTGTAAGTTTGCAGAGGATGGAGATGGAGATGTAGATGCCATGGGCAGTGATTATCACTTATCATCAGGTGAACTGTACGCTTGCTTGGCACCCCAAATATTATAAAGAAAGAGAAATTCACTGATTGTGCTAAAACTATTTATTTTTCTATGGAAACAGCAATCACTGATTTATTCTCAAGCAACAAACCCCATTAAGAGTGGCATATATATGACAGTCCCCACAGACTCAAGTTTCATATATGTAAATGTAAACTTAGATTTTAAGGGTAATAAATAACTTTCAACTATGCTAAGTGCTAAGTCTGGAGGTAACCTAACTACCTAGAGACCACATCCCCAGGGATAATGCTCACTGAAGAACCATTAGAGCAGGCTCCTTTAAGAGTAATATTATCCTTGTATATTATGAAGTTGATTGTAGAGTGTATTGGTAGATAATTTCTCATACCATTTCATTCTATCTTTTCTAAATGGTTTCTATAGTCTGTATTTAATAGTTAGATGATTTAATAGATATGCTTAAAAAGCTGTAGTTAAAACTTTTCCATCACATATTTCTCCTCAACATTAAAAGGACAACCATCTCACAAAATACCATTATAAAATAATGACATACCACATAAAGATCAAAAGGTATCAAAAACTATAATTATTTGAGATGCATGTTGTTTCATGTTGACTAAAAAGATGATAAATAAAATCTTTGAAATATATAAAATCACCAAATGATATCAATGTTGTACTCAAAATCACTAAACATTACACACAACATCTGTAGGAAAATTGTGGTACAAAAATTTTAATTATATTTCCTTTTTAATTCTATTTTATTGAGGTCAATACATCATCTATCATCTTTTTATCTTAATATTTTAATTATTCCTAAGAATTATATGTATTAACCAATATTGTTACTTAAAGTGAAAATAAATAAATAACATATGAATATTTCAAAACAATTTTATTGTTAACTGCAATCCAAATCGAGAAGTGTATTCAACCAGTTAGTAAGTCTTGACAGTTAAAATTTAATTTAATATAGAATTTACACTCATTGTGAGTCACACGCCAATCTAAAAGAAGAATAAATAAATTCAAAATAAACAGTAGCCCATTGTACCGGTAATGACATGTGATGTACTTGCAAACTTTTTGAACTTATTTTTAGGTAGATATCTGAATATATGAACTTCTCTTTTTGTAAAAAACCTCTACTCCATTTTGACTTTAATAGTGTACCCCATAATTTACAGATAGACCAATATCGTATTTCGTTTTAATGACAATGTTAAGTTTTTATAGTAGATAATGAGTTAATAAATTGTTTCATAAAACTATTTCTTACCTTTACACATATTATACTCATAAAATTATACACCTAATAACTGTTTAGTTGATGGCAACAAAATAAATATTTAAAATAAAAATAAATGAAAATCAATATTTAATAGATATATATATAAAATTTAAAATTTAATAGTTTGACGTTTGAAATTGAACATTTCAAAACACCGAGATATTCGGATGAATATATTAATTTATGTTTCCACAGTATAATTACCTAAAATACTACCCAATATTGTGTAAGTATAATTATTATTGTATTGTCATAAAACGCCCGAGTATGAATTGTAATATGTAATTTTCTTCTACCATGTTTTCTTATAATATTGAATTAAATTATTGTAGCATAATAAAAGAATAACAAAGAAATTTTCAAATTCTCGAAATACATAAATATCTTTTAGAAGCAAAATATCTTTATACCGCTTATATTATATAATAAACATGGACAATAATTATATCAAATTATTAAATAATGACATTTTAGTAGACCCTATAATTCTAGTGCGACTAATCGAATGAAAATAACTTGTCATAAAAACAAGTGTTTTCACAATGACGAGTGCTGACACTTTTAAGGGGAGATTAGGAACAAAAAAGGAAAATATGGAGAAATAACTGAAGAGAGAAAATTGTAGATAACTCATAAAATAATATTTTTTTGACGCATTCCTATCATGTAAGAAAGATATTAAGACAATCAGGACTATAAGGGATGAGCTTCAAATGTGCACTTTAATGAACTGTAAAAACTGAATAATGAACAAAATTATATGTTCTGAATAATCTACTGTTCGGTAGTTCGAATTTTTTTAATGCGTATTCTAAGAGAAATGATGTGCAAATTGGCACAATTTAATCATAATATATGTATAAAAAAAATACGTATCGAAAACTTTCTATAGCTACTATGCTGATTTGTGTAAAAAAACATTTCCTTGAATTGACACTAGTAAATCCTATTCATTTGCATATATTTTTAGTATAAACTGCCAATCGCAGTTATTAAAGGCAGTACATTAATTAAAAAAAAGCATTTTAAATTTATATCCCTAATTCGAGTATCATATATTTTTATACTTCTATATGTATAAAAAATCACATAATAAATTGTAATTTAAACCTGGTTCTTGTTGCACTAGAACACTAAAAAAGTAATTAATTTCCAGAAAATCATAAACTACTTATTATCTAATGAACAAAACAACAGGATCTACTTTTAATAACGGTTAAAAAAGTACCTATTTGAGGTGAACAAATAGGAGAAAAAAAGAAAAGGGAAACCATATTCATCAGAATGGAAACACTAATGTCATTAAGCGTATGCTACCGATTGTGTACAAAATAAATACGACACCTATTGCATTGATTTATAATGCAAATTTACTCTTATCATATATGTTTAGTCTATAAGTTTCGTTAACCGTAATCGTAAACATATTGATGTATTTTTTTTAAATATTTCATGTTTCGTTACTGTAAAGACGGAGTTTTACAGACACTGGAAAGACAGATATACGTATTGAAATAGATAATTTTTATTGAATACTTGATATAATTATCTTATTATTTTTTGTGATAAAAGCGCATAGTTGTTTTTAGACTTTGACCGAGTGAAAGTGTTTAAAGTAGATATTGAATTATTTGATATTAATACGATGAAGTTAAATCAGAAAGAGAACGTAACAGACGATCAACTCAAGGAATTATTTCCGGATTTACCTGCAGGTCCATTGGATGTTTACAGAAAGAAAGCAAATTTCGACTGGCGCCGTATGAAACTTGTGTATGATAACTTGACTACATTGAAATTAAAAGTAAGCATTTGTTTTTATTTATTTTAGTAAATATGATTTGTCTGGCAATTTACAGTGGAGGTTTGTGAACCATACTTCAATATCCACTTTTTATGGGAAGTTTGTGCTCTAAAGTAGATAATGGGTATAAATTGTTTCCATTTTAGTTTACTATATTAAGAACTATATTTATAAACAATATTAACTTATATTAAATTTATTATAGTTTTTAAATCATTCAATACATTCCCAGAATAAGCTACTAAGTAACTTAATATTTATTCATTTCGAAATATTGTTATATAATACCACGGGAAACAAACAGTTCATCTGATGGTAAGTGATAACTGTAACCCAAGACATCTATATGGATTGATATATGTGTCATGGACCACAGTTATCAAAAAAGAATCAAGATGCAAATTCATTCAACTAAAAAAAATTCAGTCAACCCTGAGCTAAGATGGAATGTTTCATTACCTTTAAATTATATGGCAAGTGAAGAAAGTGGCCAATGATATAATCAATTGAGTTTACTCCCCAAATGAGTATCAATGAAATTGCCTATTGCAATTTTAAGTGCTTTAGATTTACAATAAATATGATAATGTAAAAAAATTGTGAGATACATATTTAAAATAAAAGTAAAAAATACAACATATTTTGAAGAAGTTTGCCAAACTTCTTTTATGTTCACCATCTTCATTCCATTCAAATTCAATGAATATATAAATGCTACTTGCTTCGGCACTTTCTGTTTAAAATGAAACACTCATCAAACAGTGCATTATACTTTAAAATATCTGTTAGTATGTCATATGAGCTGTTCTGGAAAACAATTTAGAATTAAATTTATTTGTTTAAGCTTCATATACAGTGATGTATAAAGAAGACTTGCTTAAGCATTCTCTAACAGTCAATTTTAGGGTGATGCAGAGATGAATTAAAGTGGGAAAGGTGTATGGTTAAAAAATTTATGTCATGATCAATATACTATTAAATTCATAATCAAATAAATGTATAATTATATTTTATAATAATAAATGCATGCATATAAATTATATATACATCTTTCGCCGGCAAACAAGGTACACTACACTCAGCTAAAACTAAACTACATTCAGCGGTGCGTCTTAAGGCAAAAGAAAAAAGTATTAAATTTGTCTGGGTGAAACAAGGACGCATATACATAAGAAAGGATGAACCTTCACGCAGGATACTCGTAAAAAGCATAGACATATTAGACAGTTTATAAATATTTTATTATGTAAATCGTTATTTTACACTATAAATGTTTGTACTAGCATAAACATGAACAACTTACTATGTGATATTGATCATTTCTCAAATTGTGAAGCAACTTTATGCAAACCTGATGAATGTCAAGCTATACTGTCTACATCAAAAAACCTTTTTACTTTAGTCTCACAAAATATCCATAGCATTAAAGCTAATTTTGATGGACAATACAAAGACGGACACTAATACAAAGAATAAACGTGAACTGCGATATTATTGCTTTAACGGAGTGTTGGCTTTCACGTAGCCCGGTGATTCCTGCACTTAAAGGTTACAATCATTTTGCTACGGCTAATAACTTCAATCAAAACGATGGTGTAGTTATTTATATTCGTGAGTCATTATCTAATATAAATGTCATAGAATTGGATATATCTGAGTGCAACTGCTTGTTGATCACTCTAGGACTGGAAGTTGCAATTCTTGCCATCTATCTATCTTATTCGTTTCTGGATCATTATAAATTCATTCAATCCCTGGACCTTGGCTAACCACTTATAGATCTTTTCAAGATATCATTCTTGTAGGTGATATTAATATTGATATTGCAAGTGGTTCATTGCCTAATCACTCCTTAGATTATCTCAATCTACTTACACATCACGGATTATATCCAGGACATACCTTCCCCACGCACGACTATACCTGTCTAGATCACGTCGACCTAAAATCTAAACCTCCTAGTAAGATCCTAGTCCTAGAGTCAACCATCACAGATCACTATGCAATTTTGTTATCATCCGCTGCTTGTAAATCAGTTTCGCGTGATAAGTACTAAAACTAATGAAGAGAAACTTACAGAAGCTATAACTAACATAAATTTTGAATCAGTTTACCTGGCTGAAGATCCAGATGTGGCGATCAAACTTTTTATGGATCCAATAGTATTAGCATTAACAAAGAATACAAAAACCTTTTTTATATCTCGTAGAAGAAAACCTCTTAAACCCTGGATAACCCAAGGCCTTTTGAAGTGCATGCGTCATCGAGATAATCTATACAAAAAAACCATAAAACTCCCGCAGAGTGAAATTATAATACTATCATACAGGAGGTATCGTAATTTTTGTACGAATTTGTACCGAAAAGCAAAAAGAGAGTATGAAAAGGTTGAACTTACTGAGGCTGGCAATAATTGCAAAATGATTTGGAAAGTTATTAATAACATTACAAATAAACCCTGTACTTCATCTTCATCTAGTGACCTCCTTAATAATTGTATCGATAAACAGCTTACTGTAAATAATATCAATTCGTATTTACAAATATCGGTAAAAGTCTTGCTGTAAAAATCAACCAAAATCCATTATTTTCTTTGCCCTCTTATCCATTCAAATTCCTTTGTGTAATTGGAAACAGATCAAGCGGAAGTTGAACGCTTAATAATAATGCTTAAAAACAGTTGTGCAGTTGGATGGGATGGCATCTAATGCGTTTCTTAAAAAGCACAAAGATGTCGTTGTACCACCTATAACATATATTTATAATTTAAGCATTGTTTCAGGCAAGTTTCCAAATGTTTTCAAAAAAGCACTTGTCCTATTTTTAAATCTGGAGATAGAAGCTCTACAGAAAATTACAGACCAATTTCTATACTACCAGTCCTGTCTAAAATCTTCGAAAAAATTATTACAAGAGGTTGGTTTCCTATTTGGAGACACATAATTTATTATCCCGTAACCAGTATGGCTTCCGGACGAGTTTGTCAACAGACGCTGTACACAACTTAGTCGACCATATTGTACAAAACCTAGACCAAGGTCTAAAGTGCATTGGTATGTTCCTGGATTTAACCAAGGCCTTCGACACACTTTCTATTCCGATATTACTGGGAAAATTGGAGGCAATAGGAATAAGAGGTAATCAATTATCGCTATTTCATAGCTACCTAACAGATAGAACGCAAAGTGTGAAGATCAATTCGTATACTAGTTCTGAGTTGTCTGTTAGTTACGGCGTGCCACAGGGAAGTGTGCTGGGTCCCAGTCTTTTTCTGGCGTACATGAATGATCTCTGCGATCTCAAACCTGAAAACGGCGCATTATTTTCATATGCGACAATACAGCTATAGTTTTTAGTTAACGTACATGGTCAGAGACTTACCAGTGTGCTCAAATTGGTTTTGATTCGGTTTGTCGTTGGCTACATGGTAATTTATTGACTCTTAATATTAGTAAAAGTAAAATCGTCAACTTTGCTATACGTGACTCAATAAGCCAAATAGACGTCAACCATCAAATTGTCGTGAAACCGTTAAACGTAAATTTAAGTGATACATTAATTGCTTTGAATGAGAATGTACCTCACATTGAAACGATCTCTTCTACGGTTTATCTCGAAGTTGTCATTGACAGAAATCTTAATTTTAAAAAACACATAGAAAATATATCAAACAAGGTGCGTAAACTTATCTACATTTTTAAAATACTTCGCTATTCAGCAAATGCTGACATATTAAAAATCTATCTTTCTCTGTGCCAATCAATTCTTAAATATTGTATATCTACGTGGGGTGGAGTTGCTAAGACAAATTTTATACAAATTGAAAGAGCACAAAGAGCATTGCTTAAGGTTTGTTTCTCCAAACCTCGGCTTTACCCTACAGATGCGCTTTATAAAGACTGTCGCTTGTTAACAGTCAGGCAGCTTTTTGTAGAGGACACAATTCTCAATCAGCATAGGTTAATACATTACTCAAATGTCTTATTGACCCGAAGTAAAGTTGTTCCTAGAACTGTAAAACTAAGAACTTGTTTTAGTCATAGTTTCTTTACATTTTTAGTTTCTTACTTATACAACAAACTCAATAAGAAATTGTCATTGTATGCTTTAAACAAGTTCATTTTAAAACGTGTTCTTCGCGAATGGCTGCTTAAACAAAATTACATTGACGTTGAGAAATTCCTAGAAGTGATCTCTTAATAGTTTTTAATAATTTTATGTTAAAGTATATATTATATCACAAACATGAGGCACTATTACACTCGCAAACACATATGTACGCTTCAATACGTGAGCGCGTATTTCACAACACAACAAGTGTTTGGTCACACTTCTGAAAATTAAATTAAATTAATTATATAAGCATATTTATCATAAGTCTTATAACTAGTTATTGCTTCCTAATGTTAAATGCATGTTTATTTTAGTTTTTAATTTAATTTTCATGGAATATTTGGCAAACTCTACTAAACTCTTTGTATAACGTAAGTTCTGCGGAATGGTGACCTGATGTCCTGTGATTTACAGGTTTTTAATACCTACTGTAGGCATCAGTCAGCCACGACTATGTACTAATGTTTTTTTTATTAAGGAGAACATGTTTCTATTATGTAAATTTTTTTATTCTATGTATTTAGTTGTGGTGAAAATAAATAAATAAATTATAGGAATGTATACAGTGCAATATTTGTTTTTTTATATTTGATATTTATTTTCAGTTCAATAAGTTTTTCTTTAAATTTGTCTTTGCCATCTGCAAATATTGCTTCTTTTTTATTATAGAACAGGTGGCAAAGGACGAAGCAGCTCATGTGATGGTAATTTATCACTGCCACCCATGAATATCTGACACCACAGTACTGATGAGTATATTGCACAGAAGGTGAGTGTAGGGATCCGTAGACCTTTATTACTAGTGAGCATACATTGAATCTAAGACCTCGGGGGTGACATCTCACCTACATTATAATTCTTTATCGAGGATGAATGTGGGTTTCATGAGCAGGAATAACTTACCATCAAATGATACTGTGTGCTCCTTTGTCATCACATCAATTCAAATAAAAAAAGTATGTATGACACTTCACGAAAATATGTGTGAATGTTTAAATGTATTATCTTCCGAGGTCTTGGTAAGATGGTTAATAATTCCGGTTAATCTGTCAAACATTGAACAGATCGAGTAACCCTTTCGCATAGTAAACTTTATAAAGATCCCACTGCTGGCCATAGACTTCTCTAGAGTGGAATATAGTCTTCAAATATTTTTTTATTCATACAGGTTTTTTTTTTATTCAGGTCCTTCATTGTATTTGTCTCAATGTATTTTTTTTTTCTTATTATTATTTACAGTACACGAAATTCGTCATTGTCATGCATGCGATCGAGAAGGTCAATGTCACGAAAGTCATAATGGTCTTTATTCGAAAGAGCATAACAATCAATAGCTTACATATTTAAATTCACTTGATTGTTTGAAATATTTTTTATTATTATTATTATTTCTTAGACATTCAGGTTTCCTAACGATTTTTCCTTCACCGATCACTTAAAGGCATTAACAATTAAAAGGCAGCGAGGCTCGAACTAGGTTCGCACGCGTACCGTGAATTAAACGCTAGCAATTATACATTGAACTACCACTGCTCTCCGCTAACCGAGCTGTAGCAAGTTGCAATTTGAAGTGTTTAGTGATTAACCATGTGCTCTTCTTAAATAACAAATATTTCGAACATAAAATGCTGTATATGAGGATGGAATTAGGTGTTAAATGCAGTCATAACTAACCACAGGGTGTGCTCTTTTGTCCTTCCGAAACTATGTTTTGTATGAGAATGGAATTATGTATTAAATGCAGTCATAACTTACCACAGGGTGTGCTCTTTTGTCCTTCTTTTTAATACTTCAAAAATAACTATAACCTCTTCGTCTTGCTTGTATTGTTTCCGTTCAGGTAGTAACTGTTTTGTTGTTATCAAACAGAATGACATTTGGAACTACATGCGTGACCATCCACTTTTTCGCCACAACGAGGCGACCTCAGCCCTGGACGATCAACGTCACATCGCCACCAAGCGTATGTACGCCATGTACAGCCAGAACTTCATACCGATTGAGAAGGTACGTAGTAGGTAATTTAATATAATACTTACGACTACCAGTTTGTCTACCACCAATAGTACCGGATAGTTTATCAGTGGTGGAGCCAATTTGCAGTTTGTGTGTAGCTACAACATGGACGGCTCGAACGGGAAGGACCACGCCCTCACGGAATAACTGCATAAAGTCATAATGGAAAATGTACCAGGAACTGATATCTCAATATCGCAGACGATAACAACGCAAAGTCACGAATTACAAATATAAATTATCGAGCGTGTAAATCGTATTATTTAATTTTATAAAACATTTTTTTTTAATTTTTTTGTAGACAGGTGCTTTTTGTACAACATATTGCGATCACCTTTAATAAGAAACGATGGGTTGCGACTCTCCTGTCGAGATATTGATGGTTTTAGGGTGCGACCTGCGAAACTTACGGTCGTTGGGTCGAATCCCCTATTGGACTATTATCGTGAACCATCTAGTATGAGCATTTAAACTTATTTGGCCCGACCAAACCAAGTGTTTATAATGACTATAACACTGCTAGTATTAATTAAAAAATGCATAGGCGTGAGGTTATTAACCTCATAAGACCTTAATTTATCATTCTGTATTTATTTATGTATTCAGTACGAAGGTCGTAGGTTGCGTGTTAAAAAGTTAATGACATTTTTTTTTAATATTTAAATTCTATGGAATATATGTATTTATCTCTTCGTTACAGATTATGTATATATAATATTAGGTCTTTACCTTTGAAATTGCCGTTTTTCAGTACTGGCCATTTCAAACCAAAAAAAAGTTTTGATTGGCTTCAGAATTCACATCTAAATTCAAATTAATTTTGTTTTAAAAACATGACATTATTTTTACAAAGTCAGTCTTTTGTTTATGGATTAGCTTTGTATTTTCATTACGTTTGAATATTTTTCTTCATAATGGATACTTTAAAAATTCGTGTAATTATGGAAATGAGTTCCGTCGGGGCATCAACGCGGCACAAACGGCACGTAACATCAACAACGTTTACGGACAGAACTTTAAAAACGAACGCACAACCCGTTATTGGTTTGCCGGTTCCGTTCTGGAAATTTTGATTTAAAAAATGAACCTCGTGGTCGTCCGGACACTTTGGTCAACAATGATGAATTAAAGGCGATTGTGGAAGCTGATGATACTCGAGCTACAGCCGATTTTACATTTACATACAATTTTTTACCAAACGGCATGGACATTACTGCAGATGTGTACTGTGAAGAACTGAAGACAATGATGGTGAAGCTCGCACATCTGCAACCAGCCTTAGTCAATCGGTCGTCACCGCTGCTCCTACACGACATCTCGTCGCTTCGCCCTCTCCTTCGAGCGCGGCGCAATCTTCGCGTGTCAGGGCGGTTCTCACCGCCCACGGCTTCTGATTGACCAGACACAACAGGTGGCGTCCGTCGGAGGCTAGGTCCGCATACCAAAACCTCGGACGGTCAGTTCTCATCACCATCCATTCTCCACTCGGTAGAATCTTTCGATAGCTAGGGAACTGGCAACTTGGGGGGCACCATCAGATAGGTACGAGATGAGAGCAGACCGACATGCTCAGTTTATGAGCGCCTTGTGTAAGTAAGAGAACAACAAAAAAAGAAAAACTACTTAACCAGCTCACGGACCCCTCAGTTCCGTGCCCTGTGTAGGATGAAGCTATAAGACCCGCATAGGCTAACAGCATCAACATCAACAGAATCTAAATTCAATCTCTACATGATTCAAGATGAATATGCGTTGTCACCATTGAGGAATGAGGTGGTATACCTCCAGAGTTGGGTCCCCGGTCCCTCATACCACAAAAAACACAATAAGTATAACGGATACTACAATATCTCATGGATCTATGACTGATCCTCATAAATAGTATAATAGTATATCCTTAAGGGAGACGACCCGTTCCCCTTGCAACTGTCACTATTAACATATTGTTTGTTTTTTTTCTTTCTCTTATCATTGGACATTATCCACAATGAAAGTTACTTTACCTTCTAGATAGGAGTCGAACCTAAGATATTCCAAGCGGAAGCGGAAGCATTATTCATGTTTGACAGTTCGCTAGCTGTCAAAATATCTTTGACGTTTCGAATGTTTTCGAACGTCATACAGGGGAGCGGACGTGGTCACCACTACCACTATATTGAGGACGCGCAGCAGGGCAAGATTGGGGGGTGTTTCGCTTTGACCGAAGTAGCCCACGGCTCCAATGTTAAGGGAATGAGGACAACTGCTACTTACTGCCCGGAGAGGAAGCGGTTCATCTTGCACACCCCCGATTTCGAAGCGGCCAAATTCTGGGTTGGATCTTTGGGTAAGTATTCATAATATTCTACCTTAGGCTTCTTAAGTTGTACTTCTTACGAACTCAAGTTGAGCGCGCAAAGTTGCCAGTTTTAAAAAGAAAAAAATGTTTAAGGAAAATGCGCAACTCACGCGGTTGTGTACGCAATGTTAATATCGAAGGGCAAGAACCACGGGCTCCATACTTTTGTGGTGCCAATCCGGGACCCGAAAACCTTGAAGCCTTACCCCGGGGTCACGGTTGGCGATATCGGCGAGAAGATTGGCCTTAACGGAGTCGACAACGGGTGAGAAATATGTATATTTACATGGGAACAATATTTATTAAAACCACAGAAAAAAAAACAACATTTCATCAATTTTTCAATTAATACATTTATTCATCATTGTTTGTGGCAAGTAATCTTGTTTTCGATTTTATCTATAGCGGTTAAAAATGCAGACGCGTAGTAAATCTTAAATAATAAGATGGAACACCTCATCACCAATATTCGTCACAATTTTTTATTTAGCAGAAAAAATAACGTTATCTGCTCAATTACTGAACACATCTATGGTTAATTTAAAAGAAAACGCAATAACAAGGCAAGACGCTGAAAATTATTTCAACCAATTTCTCCCCACCTCGGACGCGTTCATGACCATAGTTTTATGCAGGATCTCTGGAGATTTTTTTTAATATTTTTTTTAAATTTACAAAGACCGAATTGAGAGAACACAATAAATATCGTTACATAAAACTAAGATATAGTTATCGATGTATGAAACGGTTCGAACCTTATGACGCTATAAATACAAAATTTAATAACACGTTATTACTTCATGATATTTAAAGAGGACGGATTATTTCGCCAGATATACTCAACTAAATCACACTTTTTGCTCGGCATCGAACTAGACATACTCCTTTGTTTCGAGTTAATGCACACATTATATATGTTTAAGTGAATACAAGGCTTACAGGTGCAAACATACAAATATATAAACATAGTTTGTATGAATAACGTAATTTATTTTTTTGTTCATTTACTTTTTATTGATTGATACAATTTGTACTAATCTGGGAATATTAATTCGACTATGTTATTCTGGGTTATATTTTTGAACAATTGTTATCTAAAATAGTCAAAATGTCCCTGCGTAATAAAATTACACTATACAAAGCGTGCATCCGATCCCATAATGACATACGCAAGCCCCGTCTTTGCGCATGTGGTCAAACAACTCGGAGCTAGATATACCCTCAAGAAGCCAGGTTTCGGTTAGGCATATAATATCATAATTGTTTAAGCACACATTTCTATAGAATTTATTCGTTTTTGATCTAAGTTCTCTTACATTTTGATAATACACTTGTAAAGACTCCATTAAAGAGGAGAAACACAATAATTGGGAAAAATATAATTAAAGTATACTGTATAATAATACTGGACAGTGTTTTGAGATATCTCACCGTAAGAGTTATACAAAAAATCCATTCAGGAACTAAATAGTAGTATTTAAAAAATAAGGCTAGTTCACGTGGCGCATAAATGTATATGCGGTAGTCACTCAAGAAACTTTACGTAGAAGCTGTTTTTAGACTCGGTTTACACCTAAAGACTAAATGAACAATATAAATGCATACACCTAAACTAGTTAAAAAGCGGGTATAAGACTCGTCTTCGAAAAAGCAATGGACTGAAGGTAAACACTGTAATGGAATATAGACCTTACTGTCGTACACAGTCGGGTCACATTAGAGAAGCAATGACCAAATTCACCTGCCAATTGTTCACGAGCAATAGATGCAGATAATCACTTGGGCCCAGCCAGTGGTGCCAAAACATCTTTGGAAAAAAAATATATTTTTTACATACCAATATACGATAAAATTGCAATGAACATTAAACAAAGACTCTAAACTCATATTAATTTTTGAAGATCTTTTTCCATTCTTATTTGTATTATAGGAGAAGTCGGTCTCTTCGTACCAAAATCTTCGAATTCTTCCCCCATACGAACTGAAAGTTTTTTTCAGGTGCGGCATTCGTTACCTTATTAAGTAGGGCTTTATCATACGCAGTTAGGTGATCATTAACAAAAATACTATTGTTGCCTTGTAGTCCCAACAAAGCGGCAGTAATGGGTGACATAGAAGAATGTCTCCTGGCAGCTGCTACAAAATCCTCCTTTACAGAACGATTATTAAAGCATACAATTATGGGCTTGGTGCTATTAGGATCTCGGTTGGGTACTCTGGTGACATAAATAATTTGATTTGTATATATTTTAAAATAAACCTTATTACCAATAGCTGTAACTATGTTCAGAGATTTTTGCCTTTAGTTATGAGTACTCCTTTAACTTCGGCGTTATTCAGGCGTGACCACTGGCCCCTAATCTGCACATCTGATTCAAGTTTCTCAAGTTTATTCTGTAGGTTGTCAACGTCTACCTTGACATGCTCAACTTGAGCTACCCGTAATTCCATGTTTAGGATCTTAGAGAGTTCTTGGACGACGTTGTTCGTTTGAGCATTAGTCTTGTTCAAAATTAATCTTTAAGTATCTAATGACAGCAACAAGAGAGTCAAGATTGAACTGAGTTTAGATGCTATATCCTTAATTTCCTTCATCAGTTGAGCTGTGGTGATGGCCTGTTGTGCGGTATCGGCTGGCTCCGGTGGTTTGATTGGTGGAGACTGCTAGCTTTGCGTTAATCCTTGCTTACACTTAGGGAAACACCATGTAGTTTTACTGTCTAGCTTACGGTAACCACTCTCACTAACACCAGCAGAGGTAAAGTGAAGAATATTCTTACATCGACTGCAGTTCGCACCATCCGCCACTTCTTGTTTACACTTGCCACTGGCCGCCATAATGTAAACTACGCAAAGGTTAGGAAGCACTGGCCAATGCAACTAAATAATATAAATATTCATTATTATTGTGAATTCGGCTTTATGGTTCGAAGATACAATTCAAAATCGAGCGTGTATATTTAGTATTACTTTTTAAATAAGAATAAGAGCACTCTTTAGGATCACTCAGTGTTGCACGACTGACTGATATAAAAACTAGCTTTCCCATGAATACGTCGGCTGCACCAGGATATTACTACGCTTCCAGCTGAGCGTTAATGTAGTAATCATGATTATCTTCACTTACCATGAGGTTTACTGTGTGCTCGTGTGTCAACTTTAGTTTTAATCTATTTGTAGTTTCTTTTTCCGTTTCATATTCTTTTGCATTATCCATTTTAACGCGTACAAAGAGTGCGTGGGAACAATTATAGACTACCGTCAATATGATACTTTTATTGATAAAGTTATTACAATTTAACGTATAATAATCGTAGCACGAATCACGTTTATCACAAATCAGCACGTTAACTTTTACATTATCACTTAACTGTTCTTTTAATTCTTATGCTTAAACAAAGCAACTGTATCACGTTCTACGGAACACGTGGTGCGACTACCGCCATCAGAAACAATGATGATGATATTAATTTATCCCTAATGGGAAAGGCAAAGGACTTTAGTCCGTACAGCCAGGTCTTGTTTGTATGATGGTTGTTCTGAAACCCAGAAACAATGATCCCCGCCAGCGCTCCGGATTACGTCAAAAACAGCTTATCATTAGTTGCCATAATTGAAAATTAGCTGAAGCACCGTCATATTTATTTTATTTGTTTATTTATTATTAAGTAAACCAAAAATTTTTCAAACTGAAATAATGTAAATAAAAATTAACACTTATAACAGTTTTTCGTTGATTATCTACTAAGTGTAAACGTGGTTGTTGAAATAAATGTACACTAAATTATTACCCTCGAAAAGCTTGTGGATGACCAGCTAATCAATTCAGACAATAATATAAAAATGTAACCAGTACCCTGGTTGAATTATAACATACTGTATCTCAGACCATTTGTCCAATACTGGGCATAGACCTTCAAAGTTTACCACGAAGCTCTGCATGTATCAGTACATAAGATTCCGTTATATTCGCATGGTCTTTCTTGATCTTCGATCGTCAACCGCTTATTCTTAACTCGTTTCCAGATTTGTAATGTTCACCAAGTATCCCTTGCCCAAGGACGCTGCCTTGGACCGGCTCGGTGGTGTGGACGATAATGGTGACTATAAGACACCGTTCCGGGACCCTAGCAAGCGGTTCGGTGCCTCTTTGGGGATACTTTCAGGTATCACTTAGTTATTCCAGTTTACGCTTACCTGTGTGGTCTTACATTTGTAAATAATAGATTTAGGTGTACTGACCATAGGACGAACTGCATGCTTGATTGTTTAACCAAATGTTACGAAAAAGAATGAAAATGCCCGGGAAAATGGAAATAATAAAATGGCTTTTTTTTTTTACAATTAATAACATGAAACATTAAACTGTCTTTATTTAGCCGGCCAGCAACTATTATTAAGAAAGTTTGTGATTTATTTAAAAACCGTGTAGATTTAACAGTGGTAGAGTTACACTGCAGTTTCTTTCTAGACTGAATGGATTACTGCATAATGAATGTGGGTCAGCTCGGCCGGGATAGGCACCACGTCCTCAGAATACCACCGTAAAATGGCAGCATAGTGCTGCTGTGTTTAGCTTTAGTTTTAGTTTTACCTTTAGTAATAAACGTCACCAGTACGGGTGACGAGGCATTCCAATTCAGTCCTCAACGGTGTCAACGCATTTGCATGTTTCTTGCACGTAGATGTCATGGGCCTCACTTGAACGCAGGAATCACTTGCCAAAAGGTGAACTGCGTGCTCGTTTGCGGCGTTTATATATATATATATATATATATATATATATATATATATAAATAAAAATGAAAGATTTATAATATTTTTTCGAATATAAATCGTAAAAAAGCTGAAGTGGCAATGGACTGGCCCTATAGCTTGTTGACAATGTAAAGCAATGGACAAGAAAGTTTCTTGAGTGGAAAACTCAGCGTCAGTTGCACTGTAGGATGATGACCCTCACTAGATGAAGCGACGATGCATATAAGTTCGAGGAAAGGCGATGGATGCGGGTGGTTCAGGATCGTGCTATGTGACAATCTATAGAGGACGCCAATGCTCAACAGTGGTCTTGTAGACAGGCTGCGATGATGCTGATTATGATGAAGATACATATTCCAGGAGGCCGAGTCCACATCACTTCAATATCAACAAACTATCTTCAAAAAGCCATTGTCATCGCGATCAGGTACTCCGCGGTGAGGCGGCAGTTTGGACCAGAAAACTCCTCAGAAGAACTACCAGTACTTGAGTATCAGCAACAGGTAACTTACTGTTTTTTTTATATTTTAATGGTAACAAATGAGCACACAGTTCACCTGACGTTAACTGATGACTGCGACGCAAGACATCTAAGTCCTTGAGTATGGATGAAATAATAAGATGAATCAGTTCTAAGCCCCCAGTCTCGTCATTGCGAAACGCTAATAATTAGCTTTTTTGTGGGATACAATTTTCGACAGCGATTTTATTTCGATCTACGGAAGAAGATGACACCGTTTTAATTTTTAAATAAAAAAAGTGGTGTATATATATTTTTTAATAATCACTTTATGACTTCTGACTTTTGGCCATCAGAATCATTAAGCTTCAGGTGAACTGCGCTTATTTAACACAACAGATATTATAAAAAAATATTAGTGTTTATTATTATTATTTTTTACCTCTTAATTTTGATTAAAAAATTAGTAGCTCAGTAACTCTTTCTTTGCAGCAAATTCGTCTTATACCATACTTAGCAGCGACGTATGCCATGAGGGTGTTCTGCACCTGGTTTGGAGCAGCCCACGTCGCCATGGCTATAGACAACATCACGGGTACGACAACTGTATCTTTGCACATATATAATTGATTATGTTTATTATATATTGCTTTTATTTGTAAATATATATATATATATATATATATATATATATATATATATATATATATATATATATGTAGGCCACTCTAAATGTATGATATGTTATTTTTATGTTTATTAGTAGAATTTTCCAATTCATGATTATAATATATACGCGACGATTACGCCGCCCGCTTAGGCGAAGGCGTCCCCCTAGAAGTAGGGGCCGTCCAGAATGTGACGATGACTACGACTCCCTTTTCCCTCGGATAGGTTCCGGTTCATAGGTGGCTGCGATTAGCACTGGCTGGTTGGAGTACGAGAGCAACTTTTAAAGTATTCGGTAAATGCGGTAAAAATGCAAAGAGTAACACCACGCCAGTGAATCAAGCCGACCGGAAAATATCTGGTCATCAAGAATTCGAGCTGCACTCCGTTGAATGCGGTCAAACGGAAGAAGCTGGTACTGGGGTGCCCCGGCCCAGAGATGTGAACAATATTTCCATGCACTTTGCAAAAACTATTTGCGCTGAACCTAACGAGAATTTGGAGTCTCTTAAAGCTGATTAAACCCGTATCTGATATAGGCATGATGGCGATCGACGACTGGCCTAAGAGGTTGAGAGTCTATATTCAAGATCCTTAGTAAAATGTTATTTTATATTAAGACTTTAATAGCCTAATTCAGGTATGGGCAACCTTTGACATGTTGAGGGCCAAACTTTAGCAAATACGTTCGAGGGCCGCGTTTAAAAGTACTTAGTGCATTTTAAAGTAGTGATAATATTTGCGATAGATATTAGACATGAAATAATACGACAATGTTATTATAGTACAATTTATTAAAATAACTAAATGAAATTTAAAAAAATGGTACATTATAATTAAATCGTTAAATTTGCAATTGTTACAAACTACGAAAGTTAAATACACCGAAATCAATGAGACACTTTAGCTTGAATTTGGGAAACTAATCCATCGATATTTGGATTAAATCCACTGATACAAAGACGTAAAGAATTTTCCAAATTATCTTCAGTCAGTCTTGTACGATGTGTTGATTTATTAACTTTCATCAATGAAAAGAACTATTCGAATTTATAAGTACTTCCAAACATACAAATCAATGTTCTTGCGAATTTTCTAAGTTGCGGAAAATTCTTTTTCTAAGTATTTTTTTGTAGAAATCGCAAAACACCATTTGTAAGTGTATTGGAGCATTTTGTACATAACATTTTGTAGGAGTAGCAAATAAACTGAAACAGTCTTCCATGTTTTTGAAGTCGTTAAATCTGTCCGAAAATTGTTCCGACAGTAACTTGAGTTCTTCGGCATATTGAGCATAAGCAATATTTTCATACGCAGAGAGCGTGTTGAAATGGTAACTGTTACCAGGCAGCATCTGTGACTCCCACAAACGTAATTTGATCTGAAATGCTTTCAAATGGGTGTACAAATCGTTTACTGTCATTGTTATTGAAGTTTCAAATTTAAGTCTTTCAAATAGCCTGTAAGATCGACCAGAAATGCTAAGTCACAATCCATTTTGGGTCACTTAATTCAGATAGTGGTTTATCTTTTATTTTCATAATGTCTGCTATCTCATTTCTAAGCTCGTAAAACCGTTTCAACATTTTTCTTTTGCTCAGCCATCTGACTTTTCAATAATATGTTACGTCGTTATATTCAGCTGATATTTCATCCAAAAACGCCTTGAACTGACGATGGTTAAGCTCTCGGGATCGAAGAAAGTTGATAGTTTTACTACCATATTCAGAACATTCTGGAGTCGAATGGACTTACAACACAAGTTCTGTTGGTGGATAATGCAATGAAGGACTATCAAATGATCTTTTTGCACATTTAATTCCGTTGCTTTTTCATTCAAAATTCCGATGAAACCTTTACGTAAGCCGACCATAGAAAGTGCATCATCAGTGCATACTCCAATTAATTTTGACCATGGCAAGCCAAAACTCGTGAATACCTTTTGAACTTACTTCAATAAAAATATCCTCTCCTGTAGTGGTTCCTTCGGTGCTCTCGTCTGATGCTATGGGAAATGATTCAAAACTAGCCAATACGGTCAGTCAATGTTTTTATATTATTAGCCATCATTTCTATACGTCGAACAACAGTTCGTCTTGACAAACTAATTTTTTCAAATTCATTTTTCTTTTCTGGACACTAAATACCGCAAACTTCTAACATACACTCCTTGATAAATTTTCCTTCGGCAAATGGTTTTAATGCCTTTGCCAATTTTGAGCTAACTATAAAACTAGCTTTCACAACATTATCAAGTTCTTATCAAATGTGTTCTTTGTTTATGAAACATTTGTTGCTGTTTTTCCAAATTTGCAGTAAGCTTCTGTGTTTTCTGTTCTTAATTGTCCTGTCAGTGAGTGCAGCGTAGCATGCTTAGTTGAGTAATGCCTCTTTATATTGAATTCTTTCATTACTGAAATGGATTCATTACACAGAAACAAATAGGCTCAGTATTGGTGAAGATAAAAAAGAATTCTTCAGTCCATTTTTCTTGAACCTGGCGACCCTCTGGTTCTACTTTTCGTTTCTTTCCACCAGACATCATTTTTGTTTACTTTTCGTTCAATAAACTTAATAACTAACTGTAGTTAGAAACCTCAAGATGCACACAAAGTTACAAAGCACGTTGGCGGCTCGAGCAGTGCCAGGATATCGCTTGTCCAAGTTATCACCTCGGTAGCTCAAATAGAACTCAACTAACGTTCGGTCCATCCACCTGCTTATATAGGCAAAATGAAGAAATAAACTGGAATAAACTAGTTTAGAATAATTGAGAAGCAATAAATCTTTTGATGTGTCGCGCGTGAGGCGGCAAAGCTCAAAGAATTTGATCGAGCAAGCCTAGTGGCGGCAATTATCAAAGAGAAGCGGCAAACATTTTTTTTTTTCAATGTCTCGCGGGCTGGATCCGGCCCGCGGGCTGGTTGTTGCCTATACATGGATTAATTTATGATTAAGGATACTGTCTTAAGGTCGTAGATCGTGGACCATCTCCCGATACAAGTATTTGAAATTTACTTGCGATTGTTTAACTGGAATTTTAGTAATGTTAGTTCTGCTAGTAAATTATCCATATTTATATATATTATAATTATCCTAGGTCAAAATAACAACATAGCAGGCCGCGGTATAGAGATGCACGCGCTGTCCTCGGCCGCGAAGCCCGTCTGCGGCTGGACGGCACGCGACGGCATACAGAACTGCAGGGAGGCGTGCGGTGGACACGGATACTTGAAAGGTTTCTAATTATTTTAACAGTGGTAGAGCTACACAGTTTGTTTCTAACTGCAGAATGAATGGGTCAGCTTGACCAGGGTAGGACCACACCCTCATAGAATACTGGCGTGAAATAGCAGCTATGTTTGTACCGCTGCTGTGTTTCATCTGGTGAGTGAAGGAATCCGGAGAACTCTAATACTGGTGACGAGGCATTATTTTCCTTATTTAAAAGAAGTCATAAAATTGCTCAGGTCCACACCTACTATATTTTTTTGTTATTCTTGTATAATTTGTTTTATTTCATTATCTGTGTTGTTTTGAAGAGCTAGATTTTCTGACACAAGCATATTATTGCTTACTAGAATATCTCAACCTAATTTTGTTATTAGACTAGCGTGGAATGAAATAAACATTATATATTACACCTCAGGCCACAAGGGTGACAACGCATCTGAATTATTATACCTTGTTAAGGATGAATGTAGATGTCATGGGCCGCGGGAATCACTTAACATCGGGTGAACTGTGAGCTCGTTTGTAACTCTACGGGTCTGTTCCACAATGTCCAAGTAAAGTTAGCTATTTGCCACTTATCTGATGAACAAAGTCATCGTTGGCGTTGCACAATCTTCAGATAAGCTTAACTGGTAAATAAAGTGCCAAGTAAATTATAGCTTAGCTCATCTGTCAGATAAGGAATTTATT
Source organism: Teinopalpus imperialis (assembly GCA_029286865.1). Classification (NCBI taxonomy): domain Eukaryota; kingdom Metazoa; phylum Arthropoda; class Insecta; order Lepidoptera; family Papilionidae; genus Teinopalpus; species Teinopalpus imperialis. The sequence goes on along the minus strand of JAGSMU010000045.1, from coordinate 1,864,878 downwards.
TGTTGGTTAAAGTTACTTGACAGATAATTTTCAAGAAGGAATATAGTTTTTGTATGTTGTAAATCGAAAATATCAAAAATGCATTATGCTGTAAATTGAAACGTTAAAATGCAACTTTGCCATAACTAACAAACAACAAACTGACACATAAATAAAGATAAGAAACACAAACTATTTTAACAGGAAGTTTTATGTGGCAGTTAATTTATCTGTCAGATAGTTATCCAATACTTTACTCAGACTTTGTGAAACTGACCCTAAATGTAATGAAATAGAAAAATGAGCACAAGTATTTAAACGTCATTGGAATGGTTAACGGGAATTTTAAAAGCGTGCTAACATTTTTTTTTTTAAAAAAATGTATTTAGTGCCATAGATTATAAATTCTTACACTTTTTATACAACCATCTGCCACGTTGAAGTTTTCTTTTTTTTATATATATAGCTTCAGCAATAGGCGAACTTCGCAACGACAACGACGCGAATTGCACGTACGAGGGTGAAAATAGTTTCCTCGTGCAGCAAAGCAGCAACTGGCTGCTCAGCGTGTGGCCCCGAAGGAGCGCCCTGACTCCTGAAGACACCCCGTTCGGATCTCTCCAATTCCTGGACGGTGTGGATGCCTTGTTGACCGAAACCTGCTTGTGGAAGAGAATTGAAGATATGATGGAACCGTCTAGTGAGGGATATTTTATATATAATAATATTAAATAGTATATTTTATAATATAACATAATATCTGTGTTCAATTCGTCATAAAAGTTTAAATTGGAGTTACGTCCCCTTTACTGTTAACGAACAATAAGAAAAAACGAAGAAATAGCTTCTATAGTGGTAAATAATGACCGAAAATGGCTGACTTGACACCATATAAAAAATAAAATAAAATATAATATATATATTATATATATATATATATACATGTGTATATATTTATATATAAAGTGAAAGAGCATAGTCCACAACGCGACCCCACTTCGGATTTCACATGACATGTCTTCTAATTATTATTTTTGTTACGAGCCCCGGTAGCTCAGTGCCTAATCGCTCGCATTTAATTCACGATACGCGAGCAAACCAAGTACGACCCGCGTTAGCGGAACCTATGTACATTGTTAATCGCAATTTCAAGTCCTGTAGTAGGCAAATATAGTGAGGAGAAGGAGGCCTGCATGTCTAAGTAATGATAAAAAATAAAGTGAAAATATATTTCAATAATATTAAAAAAAAATTAGTAGCTGCCGTTCTTGTTACCTAACAACCTAAAAAGAATGATAATGATTAAAAATTTACCTAAAAGTCTTTACTTACATATTTTTTTTTAAGTGAATGCTATCATAGATATGCTAGGAGTTTGTTCACAACAATAGTTTAATGCCGGATTCGAACCTACGACCCTAAAGTTGGCAGACCGTACCCCAAACCATTACACTATTGACGCTTAATATAGAAGTAAAAGCTTCAGCACTCAAACAATCTTAAGTCACATACGTATATAGTACACTATCTTTTTTGTAAAAAGACCTCCTCCACAGACTGCCGCATAGTACGGCCCTGTGCCGCCTGCGACTAGATTCTGTTGATGTTGATGCTGTTAGCCTGCATGCGATGCGGCTCTTACAGCTTCATCGGACACAGGGCTCACGGAACTGAGGGGTCCGTGAGCTGATTATTTAATGTGTTCCCTATTGTGGTTCTCTTACTTACACAAAGCGCTCATAAACTGAGCGTGTCGCTCTACTCTTTGGTCTCATGCCTATCTGATGATGCCACCCAAGTTGCCAGTTCCCTAGCTATAGAGTGATTCTCCCGAGTGGAGAATGGATGGGTGCCGCCTGCTTCCGTCGACTCGCGCATACTTGCATAGATCGATACTCGATCTAGTGGAGTGTTGTCCACTGCGTTGGTCTATACGAGGTCGATCGTCGTTCTATAGGAGGATCGCCAATCGAGTACCTCCTCGTCGTTTATCATTGGTTCAATAATTCATTATTATGACAATTTTTCCTTCAATTATTTTCGAATCCAAAATGCAAAGTTTGTTTTGCAAACATTGGCAAATATTATATTTCATTTTCGATTAGTTATTTAAAAATATTATAACTTTTACAGATCTAGTCCACATTTACAAATGGCTTACATCGTACACCCTGAAAACGACATACGAGAAAGTTAACAAATTAAAGAAAGAGGGCAAAGACAATTTCCAAGCCAAAAATGAGTCCCAGTCCTACAACGCTGTGACGTTATCTGTTGTCTATGGCGAGGTGAGATTATATACATGCCAGAAATTCCTACAGGTTTATTAGCATTAAACTTTTTTAGTTTATTTACGGCGACGCTGTCTTTAGTAACAAACTTGCCTTTAAAAAAAATCACCTTTTTTTTTAGTACAGAACTAAAAATAGGTTTTGTTTTTCTGAACATTTGTACAATGATTATAATTAATGTTTGTTTTCGACACGTAATAATATGAAATACATAAAATAGTTTTTTTTATATATAATATGAATTTTTACATTAAATCTGAAAATCAAACTTTCTCTATATATTTTACTTATTTATTAATTTATTTAATGGATTACCAACGCAAGATGCAGCGTTTATAATTTATACTATATAATAATATTCTATGTAACTGTTCCTACAATTATAGGTAACCACAAGGTACTTAAAAATGTGTAAATGAATATAAACTCAAAAACAGTAATTTAAAACATAATTAACAAGATTTTTAAAAAAATATGAAATTTTTAACATTAATAAAAGTTACGTTTAAATAAAAGTTAACTTGCTCTGGAATAAACAATATTAAATAAGAAATAAAATAAAACATTTATCAATTATCACACAAAATAAACACAAATATTCAATAACGTTTCATTGGTATAATTTAAATAATAATAAAAAAAATTAAAAAAACGTTAGAAAAAATATTTAAAAGTTGATTACAATTACTAGGAGAATTTAGGTTCAAGTCTTTTCTTTTTATAAATTTACATTTTACGATAAAACATCCATACTCAATACGTTCTAAACATGCTGTTTTTCTATTACAGAATTTCATTTTAAATCATTTCTATAAAACGGCAAAAGAGTTCCACGATGTTGCATGCAGGAAGGTTTTGATGCAATTGGTTGCACTGTACGGCGCCTTCCTACTCGAGAAGCATATGGCAACATTGTACATTGTAAGTATGCTGTTATTGTCAATAATACAGGGATCAAATCATTGATGAAATATGTTATTTCATTATATAATGATTTACCGATAACATTGCGATACGAGCGCTGGACATTAAAAGACAGAGTTATCTGTGATTAACCGGTTAGCAGAATTAGAGCCCCTACCCTAATCGGCCGCGAACCCGTTATTCCCTTTCAGTCGGCTTTTACGACACACTAAGGGACTGTGACTTTTTACAAACAGGCCTGCAGCGAGATCATATATATACATATGTATATATATATATATATATATATATATATATATATATATATATATATATATATATATATATATATATATATATATATATATATAGGTGTAGCAATAAACTAATTAATAAAAGAAGAAAGAAAGCAATACTACAAATAACTAATACAAGCAAATAATAATACATAAACATATAGATATTAAATACATAATACATGTATAAATACACAATATATATATATATATATATATATATATATATATATAAAGAAATAGTTATATATAGAACATTTATTTAATTTGAATTTAGCCGTGACTCACTCCGTTGGTAAAGAAGTGTGGAGTGGCGCTCGGTCGACAGATGGCGGTATAAGGGATGCAATGTACTACGTTGGTAAAGCGGGGCTGTCATTGTCTGAGAGGTTTGAAAGATATAAGAGTGTAATTTATTATTGTGCTCAAGTGTTAAAAATATTGAAGAAAAGATTGAGATTGTGAATAATAAACGTTAAATGTCGTTTCTTTGATTACAGAGCAACACATGGTTTTATTCACCAACAATAATAGAACGAAACATTATATATATACACAACATACACATATATAATATATATAAATAATAATTATACATATATATATCCATACACATCCAAACACACATACATATATATACATACACAATAGTATACAAAACAATAGCGGTAGCTACCAATAAATTTCATAAGTGAATGATAAATTTAACTGACTTCAGATAACTTAAGTAAGAGAAGATCACTAACCAAACTTTTAAAACTGCTTTTATTACTGACCTGTCTGATTTCATCGAGCAAGGAATTCCAGAGTAGTGTAGTGTAGCTTGGACAGCAAATGAATTTGCAAGAAAACCGGTAAAGTGAGCTGGAATAATCTTGTTATCAAACGAAGATCGAAGAATTCTGTTATGGGATAAAGAGAGATATTGGAATTTATCTTTAGGATAAGAAAGTGATGACGGATCATTTAAAATAGAGAAGAGAACAAGCATAAACGCCACCTCAAATTATATATATATATATATATATATATATATATATATATATATTCTAGCAGTGCTATTAACAGTACTAACATTCTAGTTCCAATGGTAGATTCGAACTTACGATCTTAAGTTTCGTAAACCTTACCGTGAAAATCACTAGGCTATTGACGCTTCGTGTATATTCTGTTGATAATACTTTTGTTGTTTGTACTAATTCCAACCTATTTATACGAACAGAGTGGTTACTTCACCGGTGATCAGGGCGTGCTACTTCGTGAAGGTGTTTTGGAGTTGTGTGCTAAATTGGCACCGATCTCACCAACACTCGTCGACACATTAGCTCCTCCTGATTGGTGTTTAAACTCCGCGCTGGGAATGGCCGATGGCGAGGTAAGATTCCATTGTTCAAATGTCGTTTTCGTACGAACTTCGAGTCGGTGAGAACGTCTGTATTGTTATTGCTTATATATATTATTATTATTCTTTGCTATATATATTGTTTATTGCTTTTTATGTATATTATTTATGGAACTTTTGCTCTAATTACTCTCAGTATATAGTAATCCAAAGTAAATAACATACAATTTCTATAACTGGGTGTAAAGTACCCGTCCATCTATCTCAGCTGTGAAACAACTGTTTCTGTGAAACAAATATTTAAGTCGCTGGTAAGTCGAACAAAGGATTATTATGAAATTCTTATATATTTTTTATTTATTTTATTTCCCTTTTATAGTATAAGTATTATTACATGTTCGAAATCGTGTGTCATTTGACATGTGTCAGTTTTTTTTTTAATTTTTGACGTGTAAGACCCACGATTACTCATTCAATTATCCAGCACGTCAAACTCGGTGTCTGGCGGGGCTTCCTGTACGCACCCCTAACACGTATGATTGATTGATGGCTGGAGCCGCCACCATGAACTTATTTTTTAATTATACTTAACGCCCCACTACCACTCGACGTAACATCTTCTCATGAGTCTCGTGTTTACACGACGTTACGCATCGAGTTATTTTTTTTAGCGATCGACCTCTGATACTGTCTTATTTGATTTTTTATCACAATTACATCTGCAAGATCAAAGCGTGGATGATTTATCATATCTGTTCATAGATATTAAACTCGTATCTTATATATAATCTGTTAATCGCGTAAATATGCAATAATTTTAAATTATCTAAATTATTTTTATAGAACCAAATATCGGGTTATATTAGGCAACAGTTTATTTCATATAAACACTCAAATGTGGCAACGTCCTATCTTTATTATTATATTGAGGGGACAAATGAACACACAGTTCACCTGACGGTAGGTGATTATTGTACCCTACCTACGACACCTACATCAATCTTCAAAGATTCAAGCATGTGGATTTAGACGAATTACCTTCTCCATACGAAGCAGGAACGTTATATTGCTATATCACTCTGAAGGATCCTTCCCCTAAAGCCGACCCATGCATGCTGTAAATACAAAGAAGCTGCAGAGTGCATGTAGCACAGTTAAAATTTAACTGATACATAACTATAGGTGAACTTTGTGCTCCTTTGTCAATGTGACAAGTATAAAAAATATTTTTCTTTTCATCGTATGGAAGCTTGAATTTTTTATTGCATCGAGAGTAATCATCTACATTCATCCTTGACAAGGAATCATAATCCAGATGCGTTGTCACCCTTGAGGACTGAGATGTAATGCCTCGTCACCAGTAATAGAGGTCTCCGGATCCCTGCACTCACCAGACGAAACACAGCAGCAATATGCCGCTATTTGACGCTGGTATTCTGTGAGGGCGTGGTCCAACCCCGATCGAGCTGACGCATTCATAAAATTGCCTCTTCCAATCTAATCGTCAATAACTTAATAGTTTAGGGTACGGTCTGCGAAACTTAATGTCGTAGGGTATGCAATCCACTATTTGACTATTATCGTTAACCATATCCTAGCGCCAATGGTATAAGCTTATTTGGAGTGGTTAACTGGAATGTTGGCAACGCAATTTCGATTTGGTACCGAGAATAAACGATGGTTACATATAATCTTCCTAGGCTGGCAATCGAAACAGGACACCTCCAGCGTTCGCCACTCTAACCGCCATTACTTTGCAGGTGTACAAGCACATCCAGAACAACGTGATGACGTACCCCGGAGCAATGACGCGGCCGGCCTGGTGGCGTGACGTCGTCTTCTGGGATACATACGCGCGCTCAAAACTTTAATTTTTTTTTTTATGTCTTTTTTATTTACATGGCAACCACACACCGCAGTTATGGCACTCGCAAATAAGTCGGCTCAATCGAGGCAGGACCGGCGTAATATAATTGTATATTACGGATGATGAGGTTTATATATATATATATATATATATATATATATATGTGTGTGTATAATAAAGCTGCGAAGCCACTATACTCCAAAGTCATGTTAAATCTGAAGTACAATACATATTTATAATGTTATAAATGTAAAAGACAAAATATGTATGTAATTTTAAAATTGAACAACATTTAAATGAACACATTTTATGAATTTTATCGCAGTCTTTTAATTTTTTTAATTCTTGGCGTTTAGAGAGTTTTAGGTCCGAGGTTCAGTTAATATTATTAAATTAATTAACTACAGTTAGCTATTTAATGATTTATTATTAATCCCGATCTGTGCAGGAGCTCATCATGTCTTAACTACGTGCAGTGGAATGTCTGAGATTCAATTTTATTAGCCTCATCATCAGGTATGCTACCTTCTCTATACCAACCACCTTGTCTATTAAAATATGGATGTTTTTTTTTTAAATAAATGCGATAAAATTCTTTCAAAAGTTTTATTTAAGTATTCATGTCATTCAAATGACGATATCATATATATGTATATATATAAGATATCGTCATTTGAATGACTTTGAATTGAATAAATTTGAAAAATTTAATTAAATAAAACAAGCACTTAATTAATTACACACAATTAATATCGTGAAATAAAAATATGTAAATATTAACTAAAGCTTTATATTATGTGATGGGAAATATTTTATATACGTAAGATAAATGGGTATAATTATATACATATATTTTTTTATAAATAAATGTTTTTGTTATATATGCGCTTTATTTACAATACTTTTGTTATAATTATGATAAACGTGCATCACTTGATGGTCAGTCATGACCGTGAGCCATGACCTTCATTCTCAACGAAGGTATCTTCGTTGAGAATGAAGTGAGGATACAACAAAGGGGTCTGAGGTGGAATGCATCGATATCTCTGATGAGATCTTAAGTTTTTATGAATCAACCAGTTACTGTCAGCGAGGCGTTCATAACACTTCATTCATTCATCACTTACAACCAGAACTGTGTGTGTTCATTTGTCACCCTTAGTTTAACTGTTTCAATATTAAATTATATTTCTTAAATATTTTCCTATTTAAATATGCACAAACATAATTCATGTCGAATTCGAACTCACGACCGAAGTACTTGAGAGTATAAATATAAGCAACTGCATCATATAGTTTGTTCAGAAGAATGAATTATAAATTTACTATTTCTATGATAGTTATAGTTATAACGTAGTCTTTGTAACTATACTCATAATGATCGTTGCCTTATAATATATTTTATGACCATTGTAATAAAATCTAAATAGACTTGAGTATTTTGTTTGACGTCACGGATAGAAATTGAAATCAAGAAGTGAGTAAATGCCGCCAGCCTCCTGTCATCAGTAGCAGCGATCCCAGGACACTCGGTCCGTTTGCTCCACCCTCCATATTTAATATCTGTAAGAACTCGTAGCTCTGTGTTTTGCTTTCATTCGAATATTCTTTTAATCTAACAGTTTTTTTCCTGTGATTCTTGAATATCTAAAATATCTATGTAGATATATAAAATTTGTACATTCATATTAGGTCCTAACATAAGCAATTGGGGTTATGTCGAAGTGGCCACTTTAATCGCAAATAATCTTGTTTGGTTAATAATTCCAAATTCAAATTTAAGCTTGTGTATTTGTGTTACGAATTTAGTGATACATTTTTTTTCGCCATTTGATTTTCTTTGACATCCTTCTATTAACAAAATGGAAAACAGGATATATCGCGTTATTTATGAATATCAGTTCCACCGTAGCATTAACGCCGCAGAAACAGCTGGAAGGATTTTTTTATGTGTATGGGGAAGCCACCGCAATAGAAAGCAAAGTATGTTTTTGGTTCCCAACTTTTTCGTTCTGGTGATTTTGACCTCCAAAACAAACCCCACGGACGGCGTTGAAGTTGAAGAATTAAAGGTGATCGCGGAAGCGGATCCATTACTAACCACATCAGAGTTAGCGGCAGGCTTCGGTGTTAGTGGCAAAACAGTTTTAATTCACTTGAAACAAATTGGAAAAGCGAAATAGCTCGAGAAATGGGTACGAATTCAGTGTAGCTCACCAAACACGCATTGAGTCCTGCTTTACATTACTCAACCGTCATAATAACGAGGAAATGTTCAATAGTATCGTTACTTGTGATGAATTATGGATGTACTGTAGAACAAGCCAAATCCTGTCCCAAGCGAAAGTTGACTCAGTAAAAGATACTAGTGAGTGTTTCGACGGACCAGTCCTGGTGTCATACCCTACATCCACCTAAGATCTGGCCAGTCGATTACGGCAGATCTGTATTGTCAACAATTGCAAACCATGATGGAAAAGCTAGCCGTGAAACAACCGAGACTGGTCAATTTCTTTATGTCAACGCTAGACTCCGTACTCCACGACAGACGTTCGCTAAATTAGAGGAGCTGCGAATGGAATGTCACCCACCACACTCCCCCGACCTTGCTCCATCAGACTACCTAGTTTTTCGCAATTTGGTCAATTTCTTGGAAGGAAAAAAATCAATTAGGATGAGTCAATACAAACAGCTTTCAAAGATTTTATTGATTCCCGCTCCCAATTTTTTTTCGCACAGATAATGTATCATTATCTTTTTTTTCGTTTCTTATCTTATATAACTTTTTTTCAGCAATGGGACCAGCATGAACTACCTATAAATTGGCAAAAGTGCACAGATAATATATCTTATATATCGTTTCTTTCTTATCATTACTTCGATTGTTTAAATTTTCATAAAAAAAATCGTTTCTTATTTTTTCGTTATGTAATACGCTATTTTTATATGTAAGGACCTAATATATAGTAGTACTTTGTGAGGTCGCCGGTATCATGCTGTATGAACAAACCAGAAACAGTGTGCCTCTACCTCTGTTAAATAGAACATATGTATAGTTAGAACAAAACTCATAGTTCCGAAAATATATTTTAATATATATTCACTTTATATTATATAAATCATTAAAAACTTCCGCACCTATCCTCAAGAAAGATTCAATATACATTTTCACTAAAAACTAAGACTTTATTTTATTTATGGCTCATGACCACTTTAAGCCCGAGGGCTTTTACAGCTTCACCGAACGGAAAGGTTGCCGAGAGCTTAGGGCACTATTAGTGGGTAACCAGCACACGGGGTCCCGAGTCGGAGCCTCGACTTGGACCGTCACCCTGATGCGCGAGAGCGTCAGGCTCGAGGGTGCCCGAGAGGGCCGAACCTCGGCTCGGTCAGTTACTTCTGACTATGGATTATCTAAATTAATATCTCTATTATTATTGACTAACTATACCACCACCGATTTACGCTGGTATTATGTGGGCGTTCCTTTCCCAGTCGAGACGTGGTGTAGTTAGAAACAATCTGCTATGTGGTTATACCACTGTTAAATAGAACAATGTTAAGCAAGATAGAGCTTATTATAGTTCCGAGAATATATTTTGGTAACTACAATAAATATATTCATATTTATAAATATGAACTGTCAATAACCTAATAGTTTCGATCTGAGAAACTTAAGGTCGTTGTTCCGAATACGTCATTCAAGTACTACTGTGAAGAATTTAAAAAAATATACATTAATCATATTTATTTATCTAAGCTTTATATACAATATGTATAAAAGCGGACTTAGTGCCTTAGGCATTCTCTACCAGTCAACCTTAGGGTAATACAGATATGAAATGAGTTAGGTTAGAAACTTTAAAACGATTAAAATACAATTACCTATATTAATTATATTATATAAAGAAACAACATACGCGTAATTAAAAAATACATATATACAGAAAAGAATAAAAAAGACATAACAAAAATACATATTTATATATGATACATAATATATTTAATATTGAGATGATTACGTGAATCTGTTGAGAAATAGCTCCCTAACTTTCACCTTAAACGCGTAACGATTTGTAACCGCCCTGACTTCTTTATATTTTTATATTACTTTTTTATACTGTTTAAATAAAAATTAAAAGCTGTTCGTTGGTAAGCGCATCAATGGCGGACGACTGGACCGATTTGGTTCCTTTAAATTTTTATATTCCTATTTATATACTTATATTTGTATTCCTTTTAATTTTTATTATAGTAATATAATAAGGTTTTTTAGATAGAATAATTGGATAAGTTGGCAAATTCTGAAAAAAATCTTTTTCATATGGGAATTTTGTATAAAGTGGTCTAGACTATAACTCACGAATCAAACAATGAATAATTTTCAGAAATTTAATTAAACTTATTCAGGACGTCTGTCAGATCATCAAGTTATTTAAATAAATAATATATGCAGTGATTGAGCCCTGATTCTATTTTCTAAACCGAGAATAAAATGAATTATTTACGAAACCATTTTGTGTTTCTCTAATCGAGTTTGAATATATAATGGGTTATGTCAATCAGTCTGTGGTACGTATAAATGTCGAGAAGCGGTCTATATCGGCTTTCAGGATGGTAAAGTATTAAACAGGAAACTTTCAGTAAAAAAAGATACCGGAATATTTGTTAACATGTTCAGAACGATAATTCTTTGTGCTCTTTTTATTACGTAAGTAAGCTTAAGTTTAAACTAGTTGCGTTGCCTCGATAGGGTAGGGAATGCCACACCCTCACAGAGCCCAGCCTGCAATAGCAGCATAACTCTGCTGTTTCCTATAGGTGTAGAGATCTGTTGCCCAACCCTTTGGAATAGCGGCTAACGTAAGTAAGCCTCGAGCCTGTCGTAAGGGTATTGCGGGATCGTGGGCGATAAGAATGGGGGCTCTCATTGTCCAGGATAGCGAACACGGGGACGAAGACAACACGGAGTGGTCCCGGGTTTCCGTAGCACAGCGAGGGTGCTAGGGGAGGCGGGGCCACCCTTTGGGACGTGCTTAAGGTCAATGCGGAGGTGCCTCTCCGGTGTGTTCCGTATCCGAAATCCGACAGCCCCTTCTAATGCTCCTAATGATCCCACATTGAGACAGGATATCTTTTGAAGATTTCCCCACCGATAAAAAAAGGACATGGTGATACCAATTACAGGTAACGATACATTTTATTTCAGACCACGCAGGTGATGCATCTTGCACCTTAGGTTTAATATAGTGAACTGTTTGCTCGTTGATCACACGTTATATTATATAAACAAAACTTTTTGTATACATGACGTCCCACTGAATACTAGTATATACTGCGGCTTCCAACTTATAGGCGAGTGTGGCTGGCAATTACACGTTTCATAGAGGACTTCATGGCCGTCATGACCGTCTATAATGTGTTAACATGTAGCTTTCTTTATAACACGAAAATAGTTGTATCAAGGCGAAGCAGTCTTACCGAACTCAAATATAAAATAGCAAAATATTTCACATGGTGAATCCGAAGAACCTTTAACGGATCCATGGATGGAACCCCGAAATGCTGAGCCAAATATCCTTTAAAGTTCCCCGTCGTATACCGCGATACCCTACTCCACTCTTTACTCAGGAATTGTACCAAACAAACCTAGGGCACCATTCCCTAATACCTTTTTTATTTCTTTTACATGGGGAAATGCCTAAGCATACCCCTGCGGAGGCAAGGATGGGTTATGACGGACTCGCACCGGCTAAAACCCCATGGTGTTCCTCCATCATCGCATATGGCGGGGTCACGGGAACGCTTTCGCACGCATCCGCGACCCCGCCTGCGCCGGCCGTACCCTCCGGGGTGAGGATATCCCCTTTCCATCCCTACTGGTACGGGCCGCCAGAATACGAACCCGCTTTCCTACTCAGCCTCCTTTGTAAGTAGGAAGCGGACTCCTCCGAGTTCACCCTCCAGAGGCCATGGGGGCTAGAAATAAACAATTCTAGCGCCCTGTGGCGGATCTGGTTAGTTTGGCTCTGTCGCCAACCTAATTTCGGGCGCGGAGGACAGGGAGAGCGGTTGGCAAATCCAACACTCCACTAAACCCGCAGCCCCACCACGGCCGCATCAGCGGTGCACCCCCGAGTGAGTGAGTGCACCTCTGAGTCGCGAAAGATAGGGAGGGATACTACCCTCCCTCCGCGACTGCGTCTCGGATGCAGAGAAATACCTATAAGTGGAATTATGTGGGTCTATTAAATTAAAACAAAAAATAAAAAAATTATACCCGTTCTCGTCGATCATGCTAGTCACTTTTCTTTTTTTTTTCTTTATAGGATAAATGCCGACATAGATCATTTTCTAAAAGACGTAAAGAAACAAAGAGAACTGGAATACATCCTCATTGACTTGCTGAACAGTATCGCCCGGCAGAATGATGTCATGTGCATGGCCGTTATTTGCGATCCGGTGTACCTGAACGTGTTTGATGGCGCTTTGTTTGCGAAAACATTTACCATACCGTTCGTTATAGTTAGTACATGTTCATACTTTCATTTTAATATAGGTACATATAAGCAGAACTTTAACAACGGTATATTAGGTTAAGTGTTAATTCTTAGCGAAACATCTCAATCCTGTGATTAGTGCGAAGCATGAGGATCCATCCGCCCCATTTCGTCTCAAGAATCGACCACCAAAAGGAGTATCTGTAAATCTTTAACCTACGATATCAAGCATATTATTATATATCCCTAAGTATTGGCAGCCCAGAAGATTAGAGAAAGAGATCCGAACAGAGTAAACGATTCGATACCATGTATACATCAATTTGTTACGATAACACTTTTTATGAACGGCTTCGATGCGTTACTTAACGCTCAAATCAGATCGTTTCAGATGGGGACATAACTCACAAAAGTTAAACGAGCGAACGCGGCGATGCAACGCACCTCATTGGTTGGGCAGCGCGTTTTGTTGACATTTGAGTGAACGAGACAGAGTACACCTGAGTGAAAGTGTAGTGACACGTATTATAGAGTTTCCTATTAAGATATTATTTATTCACAATATTGTTTTATACCTAGTACGTTCGTTATTACATACAACATGACGGTCGCTTGGTGTAGTGAAATGAGCTGGCTGCGGCGTCGCGGGTCCAGTCAAATCCCTGGCATCTGAACCTACCTCCGATCTTATTTCAAATGCATTACATCGGAATAGGTACGGGGACGACGAGTGAGAGTTTGTGTTTGCTCAATCGACACTATAAAATACTCTGCGCAATTGACATCACCTGGCAATAACCGGCAGATATCACTGTGGTCGAATTCGATCGGGAAGAGATCATCATCATTGCATATGACGCGCAAAGAAACTTTGCTTTATCAGAAGTCAAGTGACAACTAACTTACATTTTTTATTTATTTTTTCTAAGTGAAATAACGTAGATTGACTTTTGCAGATTGTTGTAGCTGAGCACGAAGACCTTCTATCTCCTCATTTTTATGCGTTGGAATCTTTAAGACGAGCGAGGAAAGATGGGTGCAACGCCTACGCAATTATCCTTGCAAATGGCCTGCAAGCAGCTCGACTGTTGAAATTTAGCGATCGGTACATTTCTATTAGTTTTTCTATTACATGCATTCTATGTAGATACATATATTATAATATATGATATTTCTGTGGCAGATCTAATGAAAGTAATGAACTTAGTTGGATTTAAAAACATACTATATAATTAACTTTTCCTTTGATTTTTGGCGTGCACCGCTCCAATTTCGTTGCATCATACGAAAGTTTCAATCCCATCTTATCTGACGAACGACAGACCTAAATGTCAATAAATGCAGACATAATTTCTTTACAGTCACCGCGTCATGGACACAAGGGCCAAATATATAATGCTTCACGACATCAGGTTGTTTAAAAGCGAGTTACATTATCTATGGAAACGCATTGTAAACATAGTGTTCTTACGAGAACATAGTAAAAACCTACAAAATAAAACTTGGTTCGATCTCTCAACCGTCCCTTTCCCTAATCCGATCAGAGAAGTGTTGATAACACGAAGGGTTGATGTGTGGAAAAATGGTAAATTTCACTATAATAGAGATTTATTTGCGGACAAAACAAAGAACCTTAACGGAGAACTACTAAATGTTGTTTATTTGGACCATTTTCCGTCAGTGGTGATCAAGAAAACAAAGGATGCACAGACAGTTGGAGGAGTCGAAATTGAGGTATGACATTCAGAGGTTATATTTATTCATAAAATTAAGGTTTTAATGTTATATTTTTTCGCTGACATTTAAGAGAAGTTATACCAACAACCTAAAATGTTATTTAATTAAGTACGAACGGCTCCCTGCCGTTTAGCGTAAAGGTCTCTGCCCACTACACCGGACCATACCATGACCGTGCTTGACGTATTTGACGCCCACTAGACCGTTTTGTCACCGACCAACACCATCGCGTGTCATGCGCGGATCGTCAATAATTGTCGGCGGGAATATTTTGCCGATACCGCTACGCTCAGTGCATGGCACGCGACGTTGCCAAACCGGTGCGTGCAGGCGGCGAACGGGGAGCATATCGCGTGTGATGACCGTCTTAAACCCGTTTCAACCTGTTGTCGCTTGTCTTTTCACTTTGTTACTGTCAGTTGAGCAAGACGCATTTGCATATATAATGGAGGACGAACAATTAATAGAAATTGTCCGCACACATGAATTTATCTATAACTTGAAACATCCAAAATATATGGATGGTCTGAAGAAAGACATTGTGTGGAAGGAGATTGGGGAACAATTACAAAAATCCGGTAAGTTTTTTATTATTTATTATTGTATATTAAACAATGTGTAGGTATTATGAAGTTTTATAGTATTTAAACATAGTACCGACAAGCTGGTCAAATACATTGAAGTATATTGAAATACATTGGTCAAAGGCATTGAAAATACTATTCTTTTCAGTGTGTTTTACTGCATAATCCAAGATGGATTTAGGGTTAATAGGTCTATTGCAGATGCCGTCCACGATCTTACAGATTACATTGTTTCGAATTTGGATAAAGGTCATTTGGTCAGGCATTTTTCTTGACATTGCCAAAGCCTTCGACACGGTCACTATAACCATACTGACCAGCAAATTGGAGGATATTGGGGTCAGTGGTACTCAATTAAAATTATTTTAAAGTTACGAGTGACCGTAGATAGCTTGTTAAAGTAAAGAACTTTACCAGTAATTAAATGCTAGTCAGCTACGGCGTCCCCGAAGGAAGTGTATTAGGACCAACTCTCTTCCTCATCTTTATTAATAATCTTGGGTTTTTGTCTCTACCAAAAGGCAAGATTATAACTTTTGCTGATGATACAATACTTCTCTTCAGTGATCCTACATGATGCGATGTGTTTAGTGTGGCTCAAACTGGCTTAAATATTTTTTCTGCTATTTTAAGATCAAATAGGTTAACAACCATAAATTTTGACAAAACAAAATACTTGTTCTTCACGATCAAGAATTTTGGTAACGATTTTAGTGAACACAACATTATTGCACACATATGTCCTGAATCGCATATTAATTCTTGCTCTTGTACATATCTTAAAAAAGCGGATGAAATCAAATATTTAGGTGTACTGGTAGACAATAACTTAAGATTTCAAGGACATGTCAATTCAATAAATTAAATAAATATTGCCAAAACTAATTTATATTTTCAAATCTCTCAGACACGTAGCAAACGAAAAAATTTGCAAAACAGTCTATTATTCCCTAGTTCAATCTCTTATTACCCATAACATAACCTCCTGGGGAGGAGCCAGTAAGACCATAATTCTTGAAATAGAAAGGACTCAGCGAGCAATTTTAAGAGATATCTCTACTATTTGCCATTCCGTTATCCTACCACTGAGTTGTATGAGAGAGCAAAAGTTCTAACTGTTCGCCAATTATTTATATTACACACGATCCTAAAACAGCATTGCTCAATTTAATTTTGTTCTGAAAACTATAAACTAAACAGACGTTGTGTACCTTTCTATGAGTCAAGTATGAAGCTTAAATCTAAATTCGCAGGACGCTTCTTCTGTTTCCTTGGACGACTTCTATACAGTAGAATTAATAAAAACCTTCCCATTTACACCTTTACCAAAAGTAAAAGCAAGAAGGAATTAATTGAATGGTTACAGAAACTTATTATAATGCCACTGAAAGATTGATATACGTTCCCGTATAAATGGAACCCCCACACGCACACATGCACACACGTACACACAACCCAACTAAGTTATTTTCATAAATTAATACTTTTTTTCATATAATCAAATGTTTTTTTTACTTTTCTCCAAAAGACATCTCTATAGTTTAACTGAACAATATTTTTTTTATATTATGTATTACAATTGTCTAGCATATGACAGGGTGGAGGCCTGATGACCCGACAATACAAGCCCAGAGCTTAGTTCGGCGCATCAGTCTCCGGCAGTATACGTGTCAACATATGTAAATATTATTGTTTTAACTTAATTTAATTAACATGTATTGTGGAGAGAAATAAAGAAATTATTATTATTAAATATTTCCCTAAAATAAATCAATCACAACACGAAAAATTTATAATTTTAAAAACTTTCTTTGCTAACCTTATTTCACCCGCGTGCACGCACAATGGACACGTATGCAGATGGGTCTTCACCACAAGCAAGTGTCGCACTCGTGAATTGCAAGAACTTTACACGTCGAGCGCGGCTAAAGCGATAATTAAATTGGCGTTTCTTAGGATCCGTAATTGATTGCTGCGATGGATAAGGTCTTAACAGATTATTTTTTAAAGGGGAAGCTTCGTCTCCTATTATGGCATCTTTACCGTCGACCCAGGAAGATTCTTATCATCAGGAATATTCAATTTATTTTCTAACATCGCTTTTCCCATTTTTTATTTCGACAAAATACCACAATCACTATCTTTACCGAAATCGCCAACGGTAACGGCAATAAAATTATGATTCGCGTCAACCAAATCCAAAAGTACTATGGAAAATGTTTTCTTATAATTGCAATACAACGAACCACTATTTGGAGGTGCTAGAATTAGGGAAATTCCACTTATTCCAAAATAATTCAATATTTTTTTCCCATTGCTTTGTGGTGGGCAAGGGAATCATTTCTCATTGTGTCGATTATAGCTTCACAAACTTCAATAACTGCACGTCTCACGGAGCTTAGTCCCATACGAAAACTAAAAGCGATCGAAGTAAACGAATCACTAGTCGCTACGTACCTGTAATGAAGATAATTTATATACGTTACTATGCCATTAATTAAATTTTATTTTGCAGCTGCTGCTTGTAAACAAAGGTGGCAATGCCTTAGGGACGGGTACCGAAGGGCTTTAAATAAAAAAAAAGGAAAAAGCGGACAAGCAGCTAAAAATATAAAACCCTGGAAATACGAACAGGAAATGGCGTTTGTTGCTCCATTTTTCATAGAACGAAAAGCTCACCACTCCATCGAAATAACGAGCGATGGTATATCAAACGAAACTCCTCAAAATGAGTCGCAGCGATATAACAATAGTAAGAAGAAGAACATAGGTAGATCAGAGCCATCGGCATCGGCTATATTAATGGCGAAAGTACTCGAGGACCAAGAAAACCTCCGCCACCCCGAGGACATGACGAGCTAGATCGCTTTTTTTTAAATATATCGGACACGGTGAAAAACTTCTCACCGTATATCCAAGCATTGGCAAAAAACAAAATATTTTCCTTGGTGTCGGAAATGGAGTTGCAACATCTTGCCCCACTTCATTCGTCTCCATATACCTTCAGCCCGTCTCCGCAGTCAGCAAGCACTAGTGCAACGCCAATGCCGACAAGCCCTGACGACTGAAATAATCAGACACAACATTTTTTCCCATAATTAAATGTTATGGGATTTCCATTCATTCCATGGAACCTAACCTAACAAAAATAAATTAATATAAACATTTTTTCATTTTACTTACCGTAGACACACTGATAGTTTTTCACTTGGACTAGGACGTTCTCTAAATGTGGTGTTTCTTCTAGCAATGATATTTTCAATCTTTCCCAATAATTCATTAAATTGAAATGACGTCACGCGAAAGTACATATGAAATTTTTCTTCGTTATCAACTAAGTGGTAGAGCTAAACTGCAGTTTGTGAAATAAGGTTTTATTTTTTTTAAAGCCGCGTGAACCCAGTGACGTCGTGATCGACTGATGTTATTGTTTTCTCTTTCTTCCTCGTCTAAAACAATGTCTATCTTTGTTAATTCTTTCCTGGACAATTTTTTTTTTTGGGTTTGATACGCTATTGATACGTTCTAGTGGGCATAGTAGACCGTATCGTATTTCTTTCCGTGCCTGATGCGTTCCTAGCACGGTCATGGTATGCTCCAGTGTAGTGGACAGAGACCTTAATACTTAAGCATCCAATTGTCGCTCTATGTCGCAACCACATTTTATGCTGTATTGATTTCAGATCCTTAACACGTTATCTTTGAAAATGAACTTTAAGTCTAAATTGTATCAGCCCTTTGACGCTGAATTAAGCAAGTGGGGTCAGAAACAATCAAACGGCTCATTCTCCGGCCTCCTTGGCGAAATGGTTGGCGGTAAAGCTGACATTGCAGTTGGCAATCTGCAGTACACACCTCACTACCATGAATTAACAGATTTGAGTATACCATACACGTCGCAGTGCTGGACGTTTTTGACCCCAGAAGCAATGACGGACAACTCCTGGAAGACGTTGATTTTGCCTTTCAAGTTAGTTGTAAATCTATAAAATATGATAATACACAAATTAAAAAATCACCGTAGTAAAGCAATGCTATGGCTAATAGCTAGCTATAGCACGAATACGTAGCCAAGACCAGAGAACGACATTTCTTTTACAGAATACTGACAATGTTTTTAGTGAGTGAAGGATATTTTAGGACTAATATAGGGTATTTTCTGATGCGATAATATTTAATTAAGTCTTCAAGAATGCCAAAGCATCGGTATTGTGATCTCGTTAACAAAAGGCCGCAGACATCGTGTATGATCAAGTAAATACTACTAATACTAATTCTCTCTACTAATAATTGATATTTTCATTTTACTTACCGTAGACACACTGATAGTTTTTCACTTGGACTAGGACGTTCTCTAAATGTGGTGTTTCTTCTAGCAATGATATTTTCAATCTTTCCCAATAATTCATTAAATTGAAATGACGTCACGCGAAAGTACATATGAAATTTTTCTTCGTTATCAACTAAGTGGTAGAGCTACACTGCAGTTTGTGAAATAAGGTTTTATTTTTTTTAAAGTCGCGTGAACCCAGTGACGTCGTGATCGACTGATGTTATTGTTTTCTCTTTCTTCCTCGTCTAAAACAATGTCTATCTTTGTTAATTCTTTCCTGGACAATTTTTTTTTTGGGTTTGATACGCTATTGATACGTTCTAGTGGGCATAGTAGACCGTATCGTATTTCTTTCCGTGCCTGATGCGTTCCTAGCACGGTCATGGTATGCTCCAGTGTAGTGGACAGAGACCTTAATACTTAAGCATCCAATTGTCGCTCTATGTATAAAGTCAACCACATTTTATGCTGTATTGATTTCAGATCCTTAACACGTTATCTTTGAAAATGAACTTTAAGCCTAAATTGTATCAGCCCTTTGACGCTGAATTAAGCAAGTGGGGTCAGAAACAATCAAACGGCTCATTCTCCGGCCTCCTTGGCGAAATGGTTGGCGGTAAAGCTGACATTGCAGTTGGCAATCTGCAGTACACACCTCACTACCATGAATTAACAGATTTGAGTATACCATACACGTCGCAGTGCTGGACGTTTTTGACCCCAGAAGCAATGACGGACAACTCCTGGAAGACGTTGATTTTGCCTTTCAAGTTAGTTGTAAATCTATAAAATATGATAATACACAAATTAAAAAATGTATCACCGTAGTAATCACCGCAATGCTACGGCTAATAGCTAGCTATAGCACGAATACGTAGCCAAGACCAGAGAACGACATTTCTTTTACAGAATACTGACAATGTTTTTAGTGAGTGAAGGATATTTTAGGACTAATATAGAGTATTTTCTGATGCGATAACATTTACTTAAGTTAGTTAAGTTAAAAGAATGCCAAAGCATCGGTATTGTGATCTCGTTAACAAAAGGCCGCAGACATCGTGTATCATCAAGTAAACGCTACTAATACTAATTCTCTCTACTAATAATTGATATTTTTCATTTAACTCACGTGATAATTAAAAAAGATATATCAGTTATCAACTACGAGAGTACTTCTAATGGATCATAGTCCACTGCAGAATGAATTGGATGGGGATCGAATTAAGTACAATCGTTTGTCTTCTAAGCAATCTCCCAGACACTGAGTGACCACGGCTCTTACACAATTGTCTGATACCATTAACAATTACTACGGTATTCTATTTCCCTTTTTACAGGTTGTACATGTGGATCGCCGTGTTACTTGTTTTACTAGTGACAGGATCGATTTTTTATGGTTTAGCAAAATTCTACATGCTCCTAATGGATGACAGAAGACAAATCGTCGAAAACAAATCTAAAGAAGTACAGAAGAACAAACTGCCTTTTGGTAGATATTTTAACATTAAAACTTAATATTTTTTTAACAACGTGAAGAATAATATCGCGAGGAAAACTGCATGTCTGGGAAATAAATAAAATAATATTTCGACGACATATGAAGTCGCGTGACTATGCTCTAGCCCTGTCAAGAAAGCAGGACTACGCCCAACAATGGATTTTATATATTTTTTTATTACGTTAAGACTAACGAACAGTTCACCTGATTGTAATTGATTCTTGAGACCCATGACATCTACCAATCATGACATCCTTGACAATGAGTCATAATGCAGATGCGTTATCACCCTTGAGGACTGAGATGGAATTAAAAGAAAAAAAACACAGCAGCATTATTCCGCTATTTTACGCTGGTATTCTGAGAAGGCGCGGTCCGGTCGATAAAGATGTTACTTTAAATTACTAAGATTGGATAAGAATGTTGCCAACATTTACACTTTTTAATAAGTCTACTAAACCCATAAATAAACAAAACTATATCCTACTGTTAAACGTTCTTCCTTATTGCCTTCCCTATTATTTCGTTGTCGACCTCTTTTTAACCTGTACATCATTGAATTTTTATAAAGATGCTAGGAATGGTATAAACATTACTCCATCATGTTAACCGCTCAACTATCTTAATTGCTTGGCGATTTAATGAGTTTGTAATTGATTAGTGAATTTCTAAGTAGCAGTGACAAGTAATTACGGTCAATGTTGAGCCTATCCTAATTTTTCTTTTCTTTTGATAAGATTAAGGTATAAACTGTTCGGACATAATTAAATTTAGACTACAATATATACGGATAATATTCTATAAACCATTTTTAAAAAATTGTAATGCTAATGTTTTAACATTCCGTTAACTCCAACTAAGCATAAAATACATAGAATGGCGGATTCGTACCTACGGCCTTAACTTTTGCTGACCGTACACTAAACTTAAGCTATTGGCTTTTTATATGCCTAAACTATTGACTGAATAGAAAGTAAAGTTTTGTGTCCTAAGAATGAATTTAAAAAAACTAATTTTATTTGTGATACCGGTTCTACATGATTTAGAATTCCTTACTCCGCGTAGATTTATGTAATCTTTGTCAAGTTTCTTTTTAATGTCTACGTTTGTACTATTATTATATATTTATTACAAATCATATAAAATTTTGTACGTACTAGGTTTTTAACTTATGAGACAATTTGAACACAGGAAGTACAAACCTTTCGCCTTTGTTACTAGTTTTCAAAACAAATAACGGAGTCTAGTGTTAAAGATATGAGTAAATATGTATGTCCCAGCCGCAAAATTCTTTGCAATGTTTATCATTTATTTTGCAGAGTCGAAACCGGTCGGCTTGTATCTGTTCGGTGAAATAACGAACAGCATTCTTTACACTTACGGAATGTTGCTAGTCGTGTCATTACCAAAGCTACCCTCGGGCTGGTCCATCAGACTACTCACTGGATGGTACTGGCTCTACTGCATACTCTTAGTAGTTTCCTACAGAGCAAGCATGACTGCTATACTGGCCAACCCAGCACCCAGAGTGACCATAGACACGTTAAAGGAATTGGCGGACAGCAGAATAACGTGCGGTGGCTGGGGTATCGAGACAAAACGGTTTTTCGAAAAATCTTTAGACGATTTTGGGCAAAAGATTGGCCAAAGATTCGAAGTAACCGACGACCCAAAGGCAGCGGCCGAGAGGATCGCTCGTGGGGATCTTGCCTATTATGATAGCAAAACTTTTTTGGAATATCTGAGCGTTAAAAAGAAAACAATGGACAATACAATGAATATGGATGATTCAATGATGAACAGTACAGAGGCAATGATAAAAACAGAAATGGAAAGAAATTTACACATCATGTCGGACTGTGTAATAAATATTCCAATATCTATAGGTTTCCATAAGAACTCCCCTCTGAAACCCTTGGCCGATGTCTATTTGAGAAGAATTGTTGAAGTGGGTCTTGCTGAGAAGTGGTTGAAAGACATCATGCACCATATTAAGTCTTTAGAGAGAAATGAAGAAGAAATAAAGGCTCTGATGAATTTGAAGAAATTGCATGGAGCCTTCATTGCATTAGCTGCCGGGTGTTTTGTAAGCATGATATGTCTTATGGGCGAACTTATTTATTGGCACTTTGTTGTAACCAAAGACCCGAACTTCGATAAGTATGCTTTAGATTTGTACTATATGAACAAAAATAAAAAAAACATTAAATAATTAAAATAAGAGTATATTATAAATTATTTACATTATCATAATTGTCTACATTTAAATAGGTTTTTCAGTCATGTTATTATTTCTTTTAAATTATTTGGTGCAGTAAAAGGGAAGAATTTGAAGTTAAACAATAATCTCTTCTAAGTATATCCCATGAATGTGATATTCAATGGTAGTTTAAAATAATTAAGTCTGTTTGTCCATCAGCTTACAATAAATTTGACGCTTACAAGTTTAATTCAGACTTCATTACATATCCCATCATATCACAATTCTGGCCATGCAGTAGTTACTGCTTGAGAATTATCATAATCTTTTTTTATCAGTATCCCTTGACATATGGCACTATAATGAGTACCGGATAGTATACAGAATGTGATAATACCATTAACTTCACTACAATATTTAATTTATTCAATTTTTTCTAAATTGTTTTCAACATCCATTGGCCCAACAATCTATGGACATTGCCACAAAGCATGATCCTGAACCACCTGCAATCATCGACTTCCCGCTAACTTGCATAGGTTGTTCCATCTAGTGGAGGTCATCTTACAGCACATCTGACACTGACTTTTTCACTCAAGAAACTTTATCGGTTCTACAAGCTATATGGCTAGCCCATTGCTACATAGCTTGTAGATTTTGCAATCTTTTTTGATTTTGCAAACAGAGCTCTGTTGGTTGTTTTAAGGTTATTTATCTATCTTAGTATAATATCAACACAAAATAGTACTTCAATATATAAACCTGTAACACTAACAACACACTAAAATAATCTGATATTTAATTTTTTAAGAATCATCATTCAATATTATTCAACATCATTCCTTATTAACAAACTGGTTTGTATTTAGTTAATGTCAAATAAGCTAATTATATCTTTTATACTAAATCTGCCATTACCCACCAACAGAAGACTACATGAACAATGATAATTAAAAAAATAAAGATCATAATATAAAGGTCTTAATTAATTTCAATCAAATATTTTTTTCATTAATCAAACATCCCTTACTAAACTACATTTCCAATAAGTAAAGTTTTAAAGGTAAATTTTTAATAAGTATGGACAAAGTTATTACTACGGTTGAAACACAATGATATTTTTTTAGTTATATTAGCTATAGCCAGCATTATAAAAAAACATACAATTCACCTAAATTACTAGTTATATTTATTTATTAATCTCAATCTTCCAACTAACTTTCATTAAATTGTAAAATATAAATCAATCACAAAGTCCAAATATTTCTTTTTAACTCTTTACATGAGCCAAAGCCAAAATGCCAATAACACATTTACTACAAATTTTCAGTGAACACTAGCCTTTATACACCCATGTCATAAATGAAATGATAGATGTATTATCATTCCTAAATACTCCACTATATGGAGACCTATCATCAATCAATTTGCTATCATTTATTATCAGACTAATGCAAAATGAATATTAACCAAATGGGTCCATAATCATGCAAATCCTATATATAATTCAATATTGTATATTAATATTTATCTTTAATTATACAAATAAATTATTGTCTTCATCAAAATTATTCCATACAAAAGTTCTGGTTCCATCACTATCTATAATTAGTCTTTTTCATTAATATGAGTTATGTTCATCAATTAATTATTAAGCATTTACATTAAAATAATAAAAATAATTCATGAAAACATGTGTACCCTTCTTTGCTAAGCCCCAATTATATACTGCATCCATAACAAAACCTTTGCAACACCTTTGGATTAAATAACAGTTACTGATCAGGTTGAAAATATTATTGTTGTTCCTTAATACAAAATATTGGTTTAGCACCTTCTGGAGCATTGTTTAAAATCCATGGATGCTGCAAAACTTGTGCCAATGGCAATCTTTCATCTGGATTTATTACAAGAAGCTTTCCCATTAAATCCTTTGCACTCTCAGATATGAAGTCAGGATACTTAATTATCACATACCTAATTTTTCTATAAGTCTGGTGTGAATCCTTTGCATCAAATGGCGGAAGACCTACCAGAAGTTCATAACACAACACTCCAAGACTCCAAATGTCTACTGCATAGCTATGGGGTTTGCCTTCTATCATTTCAGGTGACAAATAATCTAGAGTACCACAAAGAGTCATGCGTCTTGACGATAATGTATGCACTGACCATCCAAAATCAGCTATTTTAAGTTCATAGTTATGGCCGATGAGTAAATTTTCAGGTTTTATATCACGGTGTATAACTTTTTTGGAGTGACAATATATTAAGGCCTTTGTTAAATCCCTAACGTAGATCGCAGCGGTTTTTTCATCGAACCTATCTTGATCTTTCAACAACTTATACAGCGCACCGTGTTTGGCGTATTCTAAAATTAAATAAATCCTTTTCTCATCATGAAAATATCCATACATGCGTAGAATATTAGGATGGCGTAAACGGCACTGGATTTCAACTTCTCGACGCACTTGATGCTCAATTTCCGAATCCAAAATTTGACTTTTAAAAAGCACTTTTAAGGCAACTACGTAGTGCGATTCTTTTTCACGAGCTAAGTAAACATTACCAAATTTACCCTTACCGAGAGGTCTTCCTAAATCAAAATCGGATAAGGACCATGCCTTTTTCTTATCGTCTTTTTTAAGTTCTGTTTTATTAGACTCTCGGTGAACTAAAAGCTGTGGTGGACGAGAAAATGGTAGAGCAGGAACTTTAAAATCATCTGGGGCCATTTTTTTCGAGTTTGTTGGACAGGTGCATCGTGAAATATTTGGTGGACGATTTTCTTTGCACTCACACTTTTGTATATTCATTGTTAAATTAATAATATCTTAAAGTAGGAAATTAACAGGTGTGAAATATGAATTCAGTTCAAACTTTGCTCGCGTATTATCAAATTCAAGTTTTGAAGTTCAATTTTGAATAACGTATTCGGCTTTATCTTGCTGTTGAGCTGGCTTGCCAACTGTTAAAACATTTTACCTACATATATATAAATTATAAGTTTCCCTAGAGGAAGATCACAAAATATTTTTTTTCAAATTTCCAATACTGAATTAAAGTAAAACATTTATTTTTTTCAAATTTTGTCATAAAGTTGATGTTTTTGAGAAAATTACATAATTATTTTTTTTATGGCATCATAAGATATTACTTTCAGTCTGATATTTTGATTAATTATTCACTGTTATTAGTTCATGAACAGATTATAAAAAGAATATTGAGTATATATATTTTTTAGTAAAATATTGTAGTAACACACAAATGCTTTTTTTTAATATATATATACAATAAAACCTCATGCGGTTTATCCGGGTAAATAATCTCCTATAATTAATTCGTGTAAGGCTACGTTAATAAATCGTAAAATGTGTAAATAAAGCAAACTCCTACAGTATTCAATAAAGGATAGCACCTTATCGTAATTAAAATATATTGTCAAATATATAAAAACCAAATATATTGATTTAACATTATAAGATTTTATTGATTATGTACTATACCATATTCTCGATATACGTAGTATTTATATTACATAGACTTTATGCATGGTCAATACTAATAGGTCTACATGGTACATTCTTCGGTAGTATAGTGGTAAGTATCCTCGCCTGTCACTACATGGGGTTGTCAATTGTCAACAGCTGACAATTACCAGCTGTTTTTATCCGTCAAGGCGGGGTAGATAACCTTACACCTTGATTAAAATCGTGAATTTCCTCCATAAAGCTACACGATCGAAATTGCTTAGTAAACCTCTTAATATTTAGTTGATTAATTTAGTTGTATAACATTGACAAGATTAGTTTAAATTGTAATATCCAATTGTAAGTTTTTAATAAATATTAGAATGCTTTATTCAAATACAAATTGTTTAAATTCTTTTAAAATAAACTATTTAATTTAAATTGTTTAAATAAAATTATATAAGA
Organism: Teinopalpus imperialis; assembly: GCA_029286865.1. Lineage (NCBI taxonomy): Eukaryota > Metazoa > Arthropoda > Insecta > Lepidoptera > Papilionidae > Teinopalpus > Teinopalpus imperialis. Next base: position 1,837,413 of record JAGSMU010000045.1, on the reverse strand, counting down.
TTTCACCGTAACATTAAAAATATAAGCTCTTAATGTTTTAGCTTATGGTAATTGGCTTGATTTAGGTTATATATATTCTTAGCATTTTTTCATGAAATATAATAAATAATATATTTTAATTCATAAATTTGTGTAGTAGAGTGTATGAGGGTATGATGAGTGAGACCAAAAGGTTTGTGTGACAGATCATTTAAATTATTGCCATTGGTGGATGTGGATTCTTGAGACTCACAGTACAATACAAACTTAAAATTGCAATAGTCCAAATATAATATTCAATTAATTTCATGGTTTATTGCACTAAAATAATTAGGTATAAACTTTTAGCCTTCAGTACATTAATCCAATATGTCTGATGATGCGGAGCAACAAGCTGATGAGATTGAAGTGTTAAAATCAATCTATGAAGGCGATGAAAACTTCAAAGAGGTTGACTCAACTACTTATCAATACAAGGTAAATATTTTATTTATGATTTATGCCTTTAGTAATTATTTTCAAGCGATTACCCAGCGATTTATGATAGCTAAAAAATTTAAACTATCAGAGTCTTTTGTTTTTATATAATTTTTGTATTTAAATTATAAAAACTACAGAAATAAATTACATAAAAATTTGTAAATAATAGTAAAGAAACTCAACATTGCATAAAAAAATCCACCATTTATCGGATGTGATTATGAAACCTAGTAGGAGTACACTATACTAACATGTATTTATTAATTCTTTATTTGCACAAGTAAAACATACATTGTACAAAAAGGGTGAACATACATATTACATACATACAAATTGACTAATATCTGATAACATAATGTCAATATAATACACATTATGAAAAGAGAACACTTAAGGTATATAGATAGAAAAAACAATGAGTTACTACTCCAGCATTAGATAATGTTCCGTGGCTAATTGCTTAAATGAAGCTTTACTTGTAGCTGCATGTATATTTGAAGACTGAGCATTCCAGTCTGATTGTATGGTGAGGTAAAGGACAATGTTGTGACAAGTTTTAAAAAAGAAACTATCCAAGTGAAGTGCTAAACTATCCAGAATGGAGATAGCATTTATTGAAATTAGCATTTCAAATATTCAGAGGAAAACAGGATATAACATCCAAATGAATCACTGTGTAAATGATTTTAGACAGTGCTTTTATAAATACTGTTTTTGGAAAGTACAAATCAAAGCCACCCCTAATATAAAATAAGCCAACAATTAAAGCTTAGTAGTAAAATTTCCAAACAAACCTCTTATTTTGCTTAGTTTTTCCAATAAAGTAAAACTCCTAAAGTATGTACATTTTTATTATGTTAAGCTGACAATTATTTTTAAATAATTAACATGGTAAAAATTGTTTTAACACTTGATATGTATACTTGAAAAATAATTATCTAGCTAGGCTATAGCCTTAGTTTGATTGTAAGAAATAAAACGTTTTTTAATTAAAAACTAGATAAATAGATTATATTAAGAATACAAATAGAATAAGTATGTTTTAAACCTAGAATACTTTCAATATTCCCATTACGACATTTTTATGTAGTATGTGTGTTTTGAATATGAAGAAGCATAAAGTCACTCAGTTTTTGAGTGAAAATCTCATATTGACCATTGCAGCGCCGTAAACACTTCACTAAATTGAGTGATGACCTATTCAAGTATGTGGATAGTCGAGAAATGTAGGTGGCTCTGTGACCATAAAATAAGACTATACTCTGTGGCATTCTATGAGGGAGGCCTACATTCAGCAGTTGATATTCATCATCATCTTGGATGGGCTGAAATGATGATGTTTTTTTTATTACATTACAGATGAAAAACAAGCACATAGTTGTAATAATAGTCGGTGACAATTGCAACCCATGACACCTACATCTATTCTTGACAAAGATTCAAGATGCACATGTACACAATAGGTAAACACTGCTGATTAGAATGGTTCTATGATACTCATATGTTATATAAAGTAAAAATAAAGGTGTTATTACAATAGTAGAATATAAGGATCTGTAATTGTAAATAAAAGCACCAATAGCTTAATTGGTTTGAATCCACCATTATTACAACTATTATAGTGAATACAATTATGCTTAGTTGGAGAGTGGTTAACGGGAATGTCAGTATATTAATAAAATTACAATATATATCCACTGCTGCCAAATACCACTGGCATACAAAACTGATAAATCTTCAAGAAAAGAGCCTATTCCTGTATCTTTGGTGTTGTGGATATTTATGGGTGGCGGTGATCTCTTACCCATCAGATGAACCGCAAGCTAGTATGCTCCCACTAATAAATTCGTTTTTTGATTGATATTGGAAAAAATAAATTGAAATTGTTTATTTATTATATTAAATACTTTCATATTTGCTTAATTATAGTTCATTTAATTAGTAAGTTTGTGCACTTTACAAAAGCTGTTCTCTCTTTAAGTTATCTAAAAGTCATTTGTTTAGTCAAGTGTAAAGAGTATATACTCTTTCCATTTATATCCAACATTTTATATATTTTGCCACTTTCTTTCCAGTATACTGAGGAAGAGAAATCGTTTATATTAGAAATAAAATGGGGGCCTACATATCCAACAGAAAAACCAATCTGCAATCTAGAAATTTTCTACAATCAACACCTGTAAGTAACTTGATTTATCAGTGAAAAGTGAATACTTTAAGAATGAAAGAAATAAAATCTCACATTGTTTATCCTCTACCTATATCCATCCGAGCCAAAGTTTCAAACCTCCTGAAAAGGGGCCTTAGGATCGTTACTAGCCGCTTTGGAGCCAGCATCGTGGTTGCACTACCTACACGCAACACACATACACAAAAAAATACAACCTTTTATTCTCAATGGAATAGACAGATTTTACATTTCACTTGGTGAATATTAGGTCAAAATATTTCACCCTACTGTGAAAAAGTTGTCTTTCCCTGATTGAGCTGATCAGCTAGAAACATGTAGCAGGGTAGCTTTCCACTGTAAACAACAAAGTATTATATATTAATGTAGATAACTCATTTACGTTAGTTAATTTACCATTGACTCTATATTTGAATGTAAGCATAATATAAAGTATAGTTTAATGCTTACATCCTGTACAGGAAAACTATGCTCAATGTTGAAGAAATCAATGGAAATTAATTATAATAAGTTAATACCAGTAACACTATTAACCTCTTTGGTAAGCGATTCCTGTGGCCCATGTACCCATAATAATTCTTGACACATGTGCACTGTCACCCCTGCAGACTTCATCACGGTTAATGAGGTCTCTAGTTTCTTTCTTTCTTGAAATGTAATATAGCAGCATAAAACTACTATTACACACTGGTTTTGAAAGATACCATCATCATCCAGCCTGGTTGAGTCAACATACTCTTACTAGTTCATAACCGGGGTGAGACTCTGTTAAGTACCATAATGATGAGCTCACACATAGTTTACCTCTATCTTTGTTATGTGTATATCAAGATGACCATGATGCTGGCATGATGCCAGGATTCTCCCTGTATGATAGGATGAAATGCCCTGATACCGGTATTAGGTCTTTTTTCTCTTACACAAAAAAAAGGCATTACTTTTTTATTGTGTGGTAACATAGTACATTCTTGTTCAAAGCTAACCATGATAATATAGTAAGAACTCTATTTTTTACATTTCCACTATTCTTTGCTAGATTACCATCTGTGAAAGAAAAGATTTTATCAATACTGGATGCTGAAGCTGAACAGTGGATTGGATGTGCAATGACATACACCTTGTTTGAGTGTTTAAAGGAAAAGGTCGGGGAAATACTGGCGGTTCAGACGGAGGAAGCTGTGGTTGCGAGGGTTGAAAAGATTGCCATAGAGGAGGTATGTTAATCTTGAAAAATATGTTTTTTTCAACATTATTATATTTATAGTGGTAGGTATACTATAGCTAGTTTATAACTTAGCCAAAAAGAACAATCCTAAGCCACCTGTATCCATTGGCTTTGTTCAAACCTGTATAGCTCTTCCCTTCATATACTGAAGGTGTTGTCTGGTGGGGCTGTTTACAAGTTTCAGCATTGGCTATCATAATTTTTATTAGTGGTAATAAATAAGAAAGTTCAGCTAATGGTAAGTAACCATTGCTGATATGAACCTATTACCTTAAGTTTAATAAACATACACTAAATCATTAGGCACTTGATGCTTCATAAGTTGAACACACACACAGAAGAACTATAAATAATATTTTTTTGTGCTGATTAAGGGCTCTTCTATTTTTATAAATTGTTTTCTTTGAATAGTAGATAAGATAAAAACTTTAATGAAATAGTGTAAAAAAAAATATCTACTCTTTGAAAATATTAATTTTGTTTTCCAGACTGAAGCATCAAAGAAACCTGAAAAGAAGGAACAGCTGACAAAGGCTCAAAAACGCAGAGCGTGGGACCGCGCCGAAATCGGTAGGGCTGGGGAAAAGCCCAGAGGGTGGGATTGGATGGACATTGTCAAACATTTGTCCCAAGCCCCGCACCAGCCTATGTCATGACATTTACAAATCTAAGAGTATAAATATGTTCTTAGGCTTAAACTGCAAAATTAATAGGAATTTCATTTTTAACTTGTCTGGGGGATCTTGATTTCATTGAGCTGCAAAGACTAAAAGAAAAACTGTAACCAAAAGAAGTATCTATCTTTTTAATGTCTATCTTGAATTAACATATTGGGTTGGCAACTAAGTTCTTTCCGTTTTATAAAATTTAATTTCTCAATAAAAATTACCATTTTTTAATTGATAATGTTGTTTATACCTTCCATTCAACAATAGTTTTAATACCTTTAATTTTAATCATGTAGTTTCGAATCGAAAAATTCATGCATCCAAGATCTCATTTCTGCATCAGTATTAAACGAAACTACAGTGCATAACTTTTGTAAGAGATTAAAGGAGGTGAAAATCCACATAAATCAACTCATTCAAAAAACATAAAACATACATTCCGGTAGAACAAAACATTTTCTTTCAAACTAGCTTAAACATTATGCCAAAAATATTCAATAACAAATCTTACATTAAAAAAGTGGAAAGGATATAGTTGCCAACTTAATAGTTCTTTTTCAATTAAATGTGATTATGATATATGAAATTCATAGTACTAGTACTAGATAACCAATAAAATATAATTGATTTATGGTTTTATAAAATCTCATAGCCAGATTAATTTGGAAATATCAACTAACTAAATTTGACAAATACTGAATTTTTTTGTTAGTGTACATTGCCACTAAGATATTAACAATAATTCAAAATCAAGTTCAAAAATACTACAACACATAATTCAGAATTGTCTTAAGGGCTAGTTGCATATAGTAGAGCCGAGTAAATTATCAAATTTCAATATACAAAACAACAAAAAATAATTCTATTACTTTTAAGTTTTTTCTCATTGGTAACACCATGCTGCAGGTAGATGCTAGCTAATGGATCAGCTTGAACAGGGAAGGACCTATCTCTGAATACCAGCATGAAATTGTGTGTGGAGGTATAGTGACCCGATTATAGGTAATGAGGCATCTTATCTGTCCTCAAGAGTGACAGTACATGTGCATCTCCTACATCATCCCTCATCACTTAATATCAGGTGAACTTTGTTGTTGTTACCCCTTATATTTTAAAAAGTATATGAATAGTTTCATAGCTATATAATTTTCTCCTGTATTTCTAACATGTTAAATGCCTCATTCTATTGACAATGGCATTACCTGTTGTATCCTTTTATTCTGCATTCGTGATTTGTTGAGATCTTTGTGTAACAGCAGATTGTACTTACTTGAGATAACTTGGATTCTTCTTCTTTACTTTTGTATTAATGTTTATTTTAAATAATTATCTGCTTTTCTTGGGGCTTAATGCTTTCTAATAGGTTGGGTCTTTCCATTTTTATTTATCTATATATATTTTAATTGATAACAAATTCTTCCTTGTTGTTTACAACTTTCAAAGGACAACTTGAAAAATTCAACGAACCTAGCTCTTGTTTCTGCATCTTTTATTAAACGAAACTTTTCGCACATAGCATTTGAAAGTCCACATAAATTAACTTGAACATAAAAACAAATAACTTTGTTGTCAACCTAATGTATATTTCTATGTCAACTGGATACAATATCTATATTTTATATTATAATTCTATAATTAAATATTCTAAGTCCCCTTTATGAAACCGAAACATATGTGTTTCATTTGCATTTTTATATGTAAGATATGCAAACTATAATAAACTGTTATCACTTCATTTTTGGTATCAGTTCATAATAATGTACCCATCTCAAATAAGTTAAAATTATTCAAAAATGTTTCAGTTAGATAGCACTTGTTTATGTATTTCTTAATATATTGGATCTGGACTTGTAACATAGTGTATATTATTTAGTGGCTCAGATATTATTGTTGACAAACTTTGTGTGACCCCAGCCTAATAAAAGAACTTATATGTAATACTAGTATGAAGATGTACTATAGGATAATTATTTACTCAATAATAAAAAATCAAGTAAATTATATGCAAACAAAATAGGCCACAATAAAAAAACAGTTATGATAAAGTTTGTTTCAATACATTATTTATATATCTTTATAAGTCTTCAAAGGTCAATTTCCATTAAATCATTATTTTCCCATAGTTCTACAGCATAATAGATTTACAGCTGTTTAAATAGGATAAGGATAAGGATACCATAATTTTGCATCTATTTGGTACCATTTATTCATGATCGAATTTACCAGCAGTTTCCATAATATCGGGCAAGGAAGAAGAGGCGGCAAAAATTCATGTGTCACACCAGCTTGATAACAACATAACAAATACCAAGATCATAAAACACACGATTGCTACAATTATACATTGTTTGATATGTTTTGATTGGCTCGGATAAGTCGGGAGATTCTACAATTTGACAAGTGTGTTTAGGGAGATTTATATTTTTGATGATAGTTCATCAATTGAATTTTATTTGTTTTGGATTTTACTATTTTTAATGTGGAGTTTTAGTTTCTTTAAATTTTAACATGCAAAAAAATATCATGTCGAAATGAAAGTTTAAAAAACAAAAAGCTATGGAGTTTGTTACCTCAGAATCTAGACCCTTTAATTGTTGGTGTAACATTTATATCTACCGTGTAGTGAAAAAAACACTTAAATGAAATGTATGTCTTTTATAGATAAAATAAATTCATAAATAATTTGTATCAAGATCATCAGTAAAATATGTCACAATATTCGTGATACAAATGAATTGTTAATTTTTGAAAAAGTACTCAAGATTAGTGTATTGTATTCAATTTTTAAGTTTCATAATAATTATGCTTATTTTATAATACGTCAGTAAAAAGTATGACTACGTATATTATTTAAAGTTGTTTCATGTATTAAAATTAATAAATGTTCAGTAATAAATGAGATTTGGCAATGTATAGATTGGAATTATACAAATATATTTATTAAAATGTAACAGATTATTTTATTTAGCTAGATTTTTCTTTATTCTTTAGGTACACACACGAAATTGGCGTACAATCTTATCTATTTTTTTCTTTCTTATGAGAAGATACAGCTGTTCACGATACAAATACGAATAGGTCCGCTTTACGTATATAATACGATACTTTTCTAGAATACCAGTGTAAAATAATAGCTAAAATGCAGTGGGCATTGATGAGGGAGAGAACACGAAATCTTCACTCATCTTAGTCTTCAGTATGACAACACATGCAATATTATTATATATATATTCCTCACTCATCCAAATTTACAATATTCCTCATTAAGGATGAATGTGTGTCATGGGTCGGAGTTACCACTTATGTTCAGGAGAACTGTGTGCGTCTATATCATCTGATATCATAAAACAAAAACGGTATTTGAACCTTTATAGTATTAATTAATAAGATTCAATTAAGCGCACGTCACATAGATGCGTGTTATGTTTTTTGTTTATCTGTGAACGAATTAGTATTTTGATCAAGAAATTAAACCGTGACAAAAAAGGTTTACTTAACTTTTGGTACATACATATTGATATAAAAATAAAATTAACAGTAACCGTTTCTGACAAAAAGAAATGCTAAAGATTATTTTATACAATAATGTCAAACATGTCAATGGAATTTTTTTATAATTAAGAAATAAATTCAGTACTTTTTACTTTAACATGATATATTCAAAGCAAGAATACTACACACCAGCAGAAATTGCAGTTCATAACAGTGCCAATGACTGCTGGGTGTCCCTAAATGGAAAAGTTCTGGATTTAACGTCGTGGTTGCGACAGCAACTTAAATTTTGCCAATGTACCAAAACATGCTCCTGTCCAATCAAGAACTGGTACTGTATTGATGACTGCGTTGAGTACTGTAATTGTTTCAAGAGAGGATTCTCGTATTGCGATCAGAAAAGAGTGAGTTTGAATCAACACAATCTTTTGACCTTTTCTCTGTTTTTTTATGAAATTACGGATGTCAGAACGGTACACAGCTCACCAGATGGTAAGCGATAACTGCACCCCAGAAACTACCCCTGCTCAGGAAATATTCAAGATACACATGCTCATTGTCAAGAACGACATGCTCCTTGAGAATAAGGAGCTAGATGGAATTCCTCGTTATCAGTAATTGGATGTTTGTCCTTACGAAATTGCAGAGTTATGCTGCTTATCCTGTCCTTTCCTGGTTGTCACTGCCACTGTTAAAATTCCCTTGTTAGCAGCGTAGGAATATATCCTGCTCTGCTCATATATCGATTATAGATTTTTATTTTTACGTCTGATACCCAATACAGTGGAATTTGTACAGCTCGAATTTTGAGTAAATGAGTTTTCGACATCAAGAATTTCGTGATACAAAAAATTTTACTGCTAAAATTTCGACTTCGAAAATTTTTAACAATATTTTTTGACTTGTAGAGTCAAATTTAAATTACAATTAGATTTAAGTTTGGTATATATTTATTTAGATATTAAAACTAAAGTGAAGTAAACTATACAAACAACTAAAATAAATGTTATCTTCCTTTGATTTAAGCAATTTGCAGATTTTTTTTTCATTTATTTTCCAAGTTCAAACAATGAACCTTCCTTATACATGATCGTCGATAACATCACATCTTTCAACGTAAGTTCATAGTGTGTTGATTGACAAGGAATAAACATAAGGTGAACAACTGTGTTACTTAGAAAGTTTAATGAATGTAGTCATTCATTGTACGTGTACAAGGCACAAACAATAGATTAGAAGACCCGAACATTCCTTTTTGATTTTATTGCTATCATTTCAGGGAATTCCAAGTAAGACTATCTATCATTATATTTTACTAATTACGACTTCGGAGTCTCCTTTTTGAAATTCTATATATAGTATAAATATGTCTTATCAATACCTCGCAGGGAAATAACATTTTCTTCGAGTTATAAAGTCTAAATAATACGAGATACCACATATTTAGGGGAAAAGGGGAACGGAATGGCATTTTTTCGACTTACCGAGGATTACGACTTAACGAGATTCGAGTTGTAGAGATTCCGCTGTAGTGATTTGATATATGAATTCCAACATCAGCCCATATTAATGATGTGAATGTACGAAATGTTTTTATATCTTACCACATTATTATATATATATTCCTCACTCATCCAAATTTACAATATTCCTCATTAAGGATGAATGTGTGTCATGGGTCGGAGTTACCACTTATGTTCAGGAGAACTGTGTGCGTCTATATCATCTGATATCATAAAACAAAAACGGTATTTGAACCTTTATAGTATTAATTAATAAGATTCAATTAAGCGCACGTCACATAGATGCGTGTTATGTTTTTTGTTTATCTGTGAACGAATTAGTATTTTGATCAAGAAATTAAACCGTGACAAAAAAGGTTTACTTAACTTTTGGTACATACATATTGATATAAAAAATAAAATTAACAGTAACCGTTTCGACAAAAAGAAATGCTAAAGATTATTTTATACAATAATGTCAAACATGTCAATGGAATTTTTTTATAATTAAGAAATAAATTCAGTACTTTTTACTTTAACATGATATATTCAAAGCAAGAATACTACACACCAGCAGAAATTGCAGTTCATAACAGTGCCAATGACTGCTGGGTGTCCCTAAATGGAAAAGTTCTGGATTTAACGTCGTGGTTGCGACAGCAACTTAAATTTTGCCAATGTACCAAAACATGCTCCTGTCCAATCAAGAACTGGTACTGTATTGATGACTGCGTTGAGTACTGTAATTGTTTCAAGAGAGGATTCTCGTATTGCGATCAGAAAAGAGTGAGTTTGAATCAACACAATCTTTTGACCTTTTCTCTGTTTTTTTATGAAATTACGGATGTCAGAACGGTACACAGCTCACCAGATGGTAAGCGATAACTGCACCCCAGAAACTATCCCTGCTCAGGAAAGATTCAAGATACACATGCTCATTGTCAAGAACGACATGCTCCTTGAGAATAAGGAGCTAGATGGAATTCCTCGTTATCAGTAATTGGATGTTTGTCCTTACGAAATTGCAGAGTTATGCTGCTTATCCTGTCCTTTCCCTGGTTGTCACTGCCACTGTTAAAATTCCCTTGTTAGCAGCGTAGGAATATATCCTGCTCTGCTCATATATCGATTATAGATTTTTATTTTTACGTCTGATACCCAATACAGTGGAATTTGTACAGCTCGAATTTTGAGTAAATGAGTTTTCGACATCAAGAATTTCGTGATACAAAAAATTTTACTGCTAAAATTTCGACTTCGAAAATTTTTAACAATATTTTTTGACTTGTAGAGTCAAATTTAAATTACAATTAGATTTAAGTTTGGTATATATTTATTTAGATATTAAAACTAAAGTGAAGTAAACTGTACAAACAACTAAAATAAATGTTATCTTCCTTTGATTTAAGCAATTTGCAGATTTTTTTTTCATTTATTTTCCAAGTTCAAACAATGAACCTTCCTTATACATGATCGTCGATAACATCACATCTTTCAACGTAAGTTCATAGTGTGTTGTTGTTTGACAAGGAATAAACATAAGGTGAACAACTGTGTTACTTAGAAAGTTTAATGAATGTAGTCATTCATTGCACGTGTACAAGGCACAAACAATAGATTAGAAGACCCGAACATTCCTTTTTGATTTTATTGCTATCATTTCAGGGAATTCCAAGTAAGACTATCTATCATTATATTTTACTTATTACGACTTCGGAGTCTCCTTTTTGAAATTCTATATATAGTATAAATATGTCTTATCAATACCTCGCAGGGAAATAACATTTTCTTCGAGTTATAAAGTCTAAATAATACGAGATACCACATATTTAGGGGAAAAGGGGAACGGAATGGCATTTTTTCGACTTACCGAGGATTACGACTTAACGAGATTCGAGTTGTAGAGATTCCGCTGTAGTGATTTGATATATGAATTCCAACATCAGCCCATATTAATGATGTGAATGTACGAAATGTTTTTATATCTTACCACATTATTATATAATTCCTAAAAAAAAATCCTAAAACAAATAATCTTTCACAAAACCATTTGGCAGATATATTTTCTAGTAGCATTAGGCTATTATGTGCAGGTATTCTGTCAGAGCCGCCCGGCCCTTCCCCGATTGAGCCCATCCATGCTGCACCTAAAAATCAGCGTGCTCTACCTATGGACTTCCGCGTCATCAGTGTTTTAATACTTTACCATTAATTGGGTCAACATTGTCCTCTTCCAATCGAGGTTAATCAGCTGTATTATATCTTGTTATTGTTTACTGTGTGATTCTTCTCTACTATTTCATATTTGCAGTTAGGAATGACAATTCTAGCTTACGCTGGCAAAGACATCAGCCACTGGTTCAAAGGAGAAGACTGGGTAAAGTATATCCATCCCATAGTCGGTTCCAATACTCCGTATCTGCGACATGGACACGGCTTCAGGCAACCTGTGATACCTTCGACACGCTGGCGACCCATTTGCAAGCCGTGGTGGCTGGATGAGAGCATCGTCCTTGGCAAGGTAACGTCACGAACCAGGCCGATAAGAATCACCAATACATTAACAGGTGAGGCCGGTTTAACAAGATAAATGATGATTTATTTTCTCGAATCGTACTAAACACTTACGCATCAAACTTGTACTCACTTGAACATCAGCAACATGATCAAAACTAAATGAAAATGTAACTCGCCAGGCTCTTCTGTGACACTGGAGGTGTGTTCTGAAGAAACAATATATCAGATAATGATGCGCTACCTACCCCACAACACGCATCTGCACTCTTACACGTGGCGTCATCTGGACAAGACCCTTGTATATAATCATACCCTGGAACAGAACCAAGTGTTTGATGAGAGAGATTGTTTTAATGAGCTGGCCTTGCCTGAGCACATGTATGTGCCAGATATCCTGTTGTATTACAAAGACGATTTGACGAAAGGTAAATAACAGTTTATTTGTTATGACCATATATCAGTTGGGCCGTGTTCGTCACTTACCATCAACTATGTGTTCGTTTACACCCCTTAATATTATAAAATAAAGCGCCAAATACTATAAATAACTTATCTACGACTATCATCCTTTATATAATGTATAAGTTATAGTAAAACCTTCCTTCATATCTCATAATCTTATTTTATTTGAAAGTTTTTGAGAGCAGTTTTTCTACATTTGCAGATCCCCCTCGAGAAGAATGTGTTTGTCGGAACACAGAGTGTCGATCGATGCCTGAACGATGCCGTCATGTCTGATTAAAAATTATAAAAGAAATAGAATATGTTTAAATTACATTTTTTCCTTTCATGTTCTCGGATTATAAAATATACCGAAATAATTAATCGATTTTAGTCACTTACGATTTCATTACTAATCAATTCTTATACGTAAATCAATAGAGATATAGAATAAAAACGCATGGAGAAAACAGAATAAGCACATTATACGAGAGCGAGACAGACAATAAAACTTAGTAATAACAGGCTTCGTAAAAAGCGTTATTAATTCCTAACAGATGTAATTAAGTAAAAAACGTTAACAATCAGCTGATATATCCGTGGCTGACCGACCGCGTGTCTGTTGCACTTATCCGACAACAAAAACTGGTGCTCCAACTCAAAGAACCTGCGCCGACACGCTCTATAGCCCTCGTTAGGTCTAATGCGGAAAATAAATGCATTAGGGATTTGTTTTACAAGATGTTGTCAATGATTTTGAGTTTTTAGAGATTGTCTTATTAGTTTTAAATTGAAAGGGTAATATCCTAGACCTCGAGAGCATCTTTCCAATAAATTTCCAATAATCAAGACGAAGAATGGAAGATGTTTCAAGATGTCGATGACCATTACTTTCCATTAGGTGAACTGCTTGCTCCTACTGCCTATTCTATAAAAAAATTTAAGTGTCGCAAAAAAATATAAGAAATATGGGAATCATTGGAAAAGTTTCGTTACCAATTCAAATATTATGATGGATTCTAATACCATGGACTGCCATTCAGCAACTTCTAGAACTACAATTCTTGAATCGTTATTAACTGTGGTTAACCTTGTGAATATTACTTATTCCACTGATTCAAAGATCGAAAGAGATTCTTCGCGTCCCTAAGTAATGAAAGACCTTAGCGCTATACATGAAACCGGCGTGAAATTACCCAAGACTAGAATACAGGACATACACTGGTGGCATGTCGTAAGGATAAATTTAGCTATTTAAAGATTATGTAATAATGCTTATGCTGTTAATCAAATCAAGCGAAATGAAATTTTATATTTTTTGATTAATCCTAAAAAGTAGTATTATACAAAACTATATATAGAGTAAGTTGGTAGAGAAAGATACAGATTTTTACTTCATTCTTATTTGCACAAAAAAAGATATATTGATTATCTAATAATAATAATAATAAGGTTTATTTTCTATTTTTGTTTACAACACATAGTACAAGGTTTAATCATCTTTTAGTAAAAAAAATACCTATGACAGAAAGACTCACTTAACTAAGATAAGTTTTAAAACGTTCAAAATAGTATCAAAACATTAAAAAAGAAAATTTTAAATCAAAATTGTTAGGTAATAAAGAAAACAAAAATAATAATAATACGGATTTGAGAAACTGCTGAAAAAGGCTGAGGAGAAACAATGCTCTTTTGGTCTTACTCCTGCAAGTGTATGTGCGTGTGTGAATGTGTATGAGTGTGAGTGTGATAGTGTATGTATTGGGTGGTGTGTGTATATTTTTATATATTAAGAAATTGAAAGAAAGAAAGTTGTCTCTCCTTATGTTAGGTTTTTAATCCATAAAGTTGTATATTTTTTACGATCGTTAAAATTCATAGGTAAATGTTTAAAAGTGTATTTACTTTATTGTATAGATGGTGTGATTATTTATCTAAGTAACGACTAGCAAATATAGTTTTATCACAGTGTGTAGGGGCAACTAATTCTTATTTTTATATTGATAGGGTCGCATAAGAGCTTTGTGTCTTAGAATAGTATGTTCGATATATGTATAGCTGAAGTCATTGTCTACCTGCGTACAATCACTGATCAGCTAATCCGCAACCTTAGCCAGCCCCATTTCCGTGGTTCTTCGCACATCACCCCAGGAAATACCAGAGGTGTGTCATCAGCATATGAAAAAACCATACCATTGTTCAACTGTATATTACATAGTTCATTTATGTACACCAAGAACAAAGTATCTTATCTTGTAAGTCTTTATTGACATATTTTCTCCACTTTTTACACTTTGCTTCCTGTTATTTAAGCAGTCTTTGAAAAGTTCTAAAGGAATGCCACGTATTAAAATCCGCTCCAGCTTTTGCGCAAGAATAGAGACGGAAATAGTGTCAGGCTTTTTTAAGGTAATTAACTATTAGAGATGTTAAGGACGTTACAGTGTCTTCACTAAATTTTCCACGTATAAACCCATATCGATTCTTGGAAAGTATGTTATGATTATCAAGGTATATTTATTAATCTGTTATTTATTGGTTTTTTCTAGAATTTTCGATATAGAAGGTAACTGAGAAATTGGTCTATAGTATATACTGCTATTATAACAGCATGCTTCAGCGGAGAAAGAAAAACTCACTTTCTAAAGCACAGATTGGCTAAGTGATTAATAACAGGTACAGCTTCCCTCTGTGCAAGTTTTAGGAAGTGAGTAGGGATATTGTCGTTACCCGGCGCCCTGCTAGATTTAAGGGACATGAGTATACTGGGTACTTGATACCTTATATTTGATTGTGAAAATAATTATATTTAATTATAAACAGTCCTGTGTAAAATTCTCTTTCATTTAGTAACCCTAGCGTCGTAAGTTTGATACCTTCCGTACAGATATTTTTCTTACAATTACTTTGAAGGGTTAGTTTTTGTTCGGCACGTGCTAGGGCAGTGATATTACAGACCTTTATATGGTATTCTAGTGGCCATTATCCAAGCGTTTTTTTTTGTACTGTTAATTCAGTAGTGCAGAGATTATATATTTAGCTTAAAAGATTTTTAATAATAGTAGGGCCAAACTGCAGCTAGCTTTTAGCTCCAATATGACGGTCTGCTCGACTGGGAAGGACCAATTCCTCACAGATTATCAGCGTGAAATAACTCCAAAACATCGCTTATCTCGTATATCACATGCCATTGCCTAAACCCTAACATTGTATAAAAAAGTTAAAAGCTATGACATTCTATCGAAGTTTATCGATTCGTGCTAATGATAGTTTGGGGATAACGTAATGGAATTTTATTTATACTATAGAAGATGTTAGAGTTTTTAGTTTTTCTTCAGCATCCATTTAATTTTACAATTATTTATTTGATGAGACACACCAGGCTGGCAGCGTATTTACTACTCCTGTGGTTTTGCGGATATCCATTGGTCACTTGCTTGTTCGTTTGCTACCTATTCTATAAAAAAAAAACACCAACAGCATACTCATAAGAGAATAACATAAAGATTCAAGGGCTGAGTGCTTGAATCTTTTATATTATTTTATATTCTGACATGTACCCAATGACAGGTATGTACAGCGATTGCTATTTAGTTACGTATCTAAAGGTAATAAATTAAAAAAAAACAGTTAATTAAATCGCGTTATAAAATTACGCGCTATAGTTATGTAATTGGATTTAATTGTTTTATTTTTGTTCTACAGCCCGTTTACGGAGTGTGCTATTACGTGTAAAATCTCTATTAATTTTATTCAGTTTTTTTAAAAAAAGGCCGACTTACGCCTTGCACCACGGGGGACCCATAAGGCGTCGTCGCGCTCGGCGGAGCGCA
Organism: Teinopalpus imperialis; assembly: GCA_029286865.1. Lineage (NCBI taxonomy): Eukaryota > Metazoa > Arthropoda > Insecta > Lepidoptera > Papilionidae > Teinopalpus > Teinopalpus imperialis. The sequence continues at coordinate 1,821,088 of JAGSMU010000045.1, read as the reverse complement.
CATCCTGCGACCTGCAGTAGACGAGCTCGTACATTTATCTACTGCATTTGTTCGTAATGCATTCTATACATACATACAAAAACTGACGCCTGTCTGTAGTGTAACATTTGATGGTCACGTAGCGTATTGGTTACCAGGCTACTGGTAACCTAGCCGTTGCGTCGCATGTCCCGGGCTCGAATTCCAGCCGAGGAACAATATTTGTGTATTTCAAATTGTTTGTTTTCAGATATTACATAGGACTTGTAAAGTGCGCGATACTCACTATAATATAACCTGCTCAGTGTAATCTAGTCGTAACCAAACGATATCGCTGTGGTGAAAGTGAAATTGGCGAATATATTTTTTTTTAAGATGGAATTTTTTTATTGGTTCAGTACACAGTTCAGTCGATTGTAAGTGATTACTGCTACGTTTGACATCAACATCTATCGTCAACAAAGATTCAAGATATAGATACATGCGTTGTCAACTTGGCGGACTGAGATCGAATGCAACGAATATACGAACAACAAAACAAGATGTTGTCGTCATGTTGCCGGTACTCTGTGAGTGCGGGGTCTTTGCCTGTTATAGGCTGCAGGTTGGTTCTTACTACTGCAATAAGGTAATTCCAAAAAAATATTAGGTAATTAAAAATTATTTATAGTTGAATGCTTGATTTTGAATATTTGTATATTTACATGTATATTTTTTTTTAATAACATTACATTACATTATTTTTTTGTAATAACCGACTTGCTCTATACTCAGACGGAGGTTCGTATGTGGGTAAATATTCTATAACCATTATTACAGAGAAAATATAAGAGACTAAAGCGTATTAAACTTCTTGTTAATGTCTAATTTCTCTTCACTGAACATACCCCACGCGAAATTGCTATTTCTATTAACGTGGCTAACGTTTACTTGCTCAGCGCGACCACCACGCATGCGCGGATCAAATAATTCACATGGTACCCTAAATTATAGCACTCACCACCCCATGCAGAGACCCAATAAAAATAACCACGTAAAATAAACCATCGTCCATTTTCGTCCATAGAGAAATGAGTGACGCGACGCGCGCACGTGTAACGTAAAGAGTTTTTACGAAAAGTTGGCGCGTATTTTGTTTTTTTTGTACATCCTTCGTTTTTATAATCTATGCCCATAAGTTTTGTAGGACTTAACGTTTTAAAGTTTTAAGTGACATTAGTGCTATGGAATCATGAAGAATAAATTGTTGCCCATTATCTTAACGGACTAATGAGGTGAGTAGTTTCTTTGGAAATTTGATTATTTATTTTGCTTTATTATCCAATATTGTTAAATTAATCTTTAACTTAATTGTTAAAGATTTATAGATGAAATTATTAATAAATAACTCGCCAGAGGTATTATTGAATTTTGGTTTTGGAATCATCCGTCAGTTTTTTTTGTAATATTAGAAGTTGCTGTCATAGTTTAGTAATGAAGTAGTTTATGCCCCTTGTTTATACAAGTGAAAGGGCGCGTTTTAATAAAAAAGCGGGGATGTTTGCAGATTTGAAAGCATTTCTAAAATGGATCAGAATTATTGATTTTATTCCCCCTTCTCAGGGTAGGGCGATTTCGCCCAACCCCGTTTCTCTTAACACTAATGGATTGAAACTATATTATTTTAGTAGAATGAAATGTAATTTTTGGTTAAATTGTTTAGGTGACGATGTATGCTATGTATGTTTTAAACGCGAGTATTAAAAAATAAAGATATGTGCTGATTTCCTGAACTTGGCTAACGTAAAATGTAACTAGTTTTTTGACTGTTAGAGTGTAATACTTTATCAGGTGTATAGATTATACATTTTATATTTACGTTTCTTGAAGAATATAGATAATACTATTATAATAGTGGTAGAGATACGATGCTGCTTGTTCTATACTGCATCGAGATTGAGCTCGTTCTTACAAAATACCAATATGGAATAGCTGTATAACAAATCACTCACCATAAGAAACACAGCCAAGTGTTTTGTATAGTGAATGTAGGGAACCGGCGACTCAGCAGTGTGCCAGTTTGTTAGGCAGTTGAATAAAAAAATTGGAAATATATTTCTTGTCGAAGTTAGAAAATTATTTAATGTCAAAATATTTTTTTTTAATTTATCAATTGTATTTCCGTTCTTATCTTCAAATGTTTTAGTGTAAAACACCAAGCGTATCCGCTGGACAAATGAACAATTCTTCCTGTGATTGCCTACTATCCAAAATAAGACATAAAAACTTCGCGCCATTGTGATTTCTGTGTTCGAACAATAAATAAAAAACCTTATCGAATCTTTCCATTGTCTATATACTTCCCATAGATATCATTTCCTGTCAGTGGCCTTAAAATTATGTTGTTGCCATGAACTTGTCAGGGACAATCAAAATGAGCCCATTGGATACAAATCAACAAACCAACAAATTAATTTACTAACAATTGTCAAACTATTTAAAGTAATTATATTTCTTGATAATTAAAACACATAAATTGTTGTTTGTGAATGATTATCATGTATCATAACATAACGTTTATATAAATAAGAAAACAAAATCAATTACTGAATCAGAAACAAAAGCAAAATTAAAAAATCATAATAAAATAAAATTGAAATTAATATCGAAATTAATGAAATTAAAAACGTACGTACGTCAAAGTTTTCTATGAATTCAATTAAATTAAAATTGAAAATTCCATCGCGGCCTTCTGATTAGTTTCGACATTTACGCGAACAGTATATCGAATAAAACTAACTGATGACAGCCCCCCACCGATGATATTAATTTATCCCTAATGGGAAAGGCAAAAGACTTTAGCCCATACAGTCAGGTCTTGTTCGTATGATGGTTGGTCTGAAAACTCACAACCCCTACCATGTGTGCTAAAGACCACGCAACATCAATATAAAAAAGTTGAAAATTAAAAGCGATAAAGTTTTTATTAGTTTTATCAATCAGAATGATAGAAGGTTACAATACTGACTAAATGTACCGATTTGTATATCAGATATTAAGATGCCGTGTTAGATGTATTCTGTTATCCTTTAAAAATACAATAACAATATATTTCATTATCTTTTGCAGAGTTTGCTAACGATGGCAACACTACCGATCTACGTTTCTTTGAGCAGGTAACATTATTTTTGTATGTTTACTTCTAAATCAAAACTTCAAATAATGACAGATGAATATAGCATTTTTTATAACGTGTTTTTTATGAGAAACGCAACTTGTACATCCTATAAACATCTACAAACATAAACACAGCAATGTTATTCTGTTATTTCACGTTGGAATTCTACAAGAGCGTAGTCCTTCCCGAACTGAAACTCATGTTGTAGCTAGAGACTAGCTGATGCGTGGCTCTATTACTGTTACTAAAGAAACGTCAATAGCCTAATGGTTAAGGGTATGTCCTGCGAAACCTGACGTCGTAGGTTCGAATCCGCCATTCGGCTATTGTCGTGTTCCATCTTCATCCTACTTAGAGGTTTACATCCTATTTATGCTTAATTGGAATTATTAACGGGAATGTTAGTAATGAAAAAAAACTATCATTCTTAAAAAAATATACTATGTCATAGCTTAATAGTCTTGTGCACAATCGAGTCAGTTGCTTTCGCGCGCAGTCTCTCGGGAACCCCTGTGCTGGTTACCAATAAATAAAGGTCTCGGCTTAGTGCCCCAAGCGCTCGTCCTCTTTCGACCCGGTGAAACTGTAAAAGCCCTTGGGCTATCATTGATGAAATAATAAAATGATGTTACCAAAATCGGTAAAACCGCACTACACGGGAACGACGGCAATTCGACACGTTAATACCGGTACAGCTCCTGACTCATCATAATTTTACGGCTTTTTAACGACCCAAGACTTTCGACGAGCTCATGTGCGCGTAGTAATTAGGTGTTTGAAACAGACCGATCCCTTGGGGACTCAGGAAGCCATACGTAAATATATATGTTTTTTAATTAACACGTGTCCCGCGGGGGATAATTAGTGTAGTTTATTGTATAACTTTATGAGATTTTTATAGTGTGAACGATGTTTAGTTTTTCTCGAAACTTAAGATGCACCCTGACGGTGATATGTCAATTTTATTATCTAACGTAAAGAATATGTAGGACCATTTCCGTGAGTTAGTTATTGATGCAGTTATATTTTCTTTTGTGATACCAAAAGTTTTGGCCCGTGGCCGGTGATCACTTCCTCGTATATTATGATTCTTCTTCTTCTGCCTAGCGATTTCCCGGTCTACCACCAGGATCCGCTTTCCAACTGAGTCTTCTCCACTTTGCCCGGTCTTCGGCATCCTCGTTCGTGACGTGGTTTCGCATTCACGACGTCCAGCCAGCGTTACTTATCGGCCTATCGCACGATCTTAGGCCTTGTAAAAAGATATCTAGGCATCGTATATTATGATTAATGAATAAAAATATCCTTTATACTGGTGACGAGGCACGTCATTTTATGAAAGTCTATATGTATTCTATTAAAACTTAAGAAGAGCAGAGGTAGTATATATTAGTGACATGATGAATGGACTCGACCAGGCAGGGCCACGTTCTGACAGATTATCTGGCAGCATAGGATTGCTGTGTTTTGTGAAATGTGTGCGTGCTTGTCAACAAATCACGAGTCTGAGCCACCTGAGTCATCCATCGTAAAATCGAAAAGGTTTTTCCTCATATGTCAGGAAAATTATTAGATTAAGTGCATAATAATGTATTATTAGATTAAACACTTTATCTATGTGTGAGTGGCATACTCACGAAATATTATACACAGAATATTATCGATATTCAATTTGTCCCTGCAACTACGATAATTTGGTTTAATGTATACTCGTCTGGAAATGTGCTTTAAATAATCATAATAATCATTGACAAAAACACTGAAGATATTTTCGATATCGATATATACGATATATCATCATCATTTCCTAATAAATAAATAAACAAATAAATATTAAAAAATAAACAAGTCAATCGATCAATAAATCATCAACAGCACTGCCCATCGCTAGTCCACGGCTGGGCGTAGGCGTCCACCACAGAGCTGCTACAGATTACGATCGTGAACGACCCGCATCCTTCGACCACCAGACTTTGTATAGGTCGTCACTCCATCTAGTGGGTTGAACATATATCTTATTCGCTATGTCACAACATATTACAATAAACATCCAAATTAATCATTACATGACTTCGAGTCTTCAACGAGGACTCGGAACAGTAACTGTATGGGTAATAACAATATAAATTATGTATAGAACTTGCAAGAGCTTTCGTCGCGTCCGCCGTCGCTTCCTGCCTCCGGTTAAGGAAGTAAATACCGAGACGTGCATTCGGTTAGGGTTGTCAACGAAAAGTTATAAATATATTTGGAATAATATCTTGTTCTCGTTCATGAACTAATAAACTTGTTTATGTAAAATTATTTTTCAAACACCATTACACCCTCATAGAATACCAACGTGAAAAACTAATGTAACGCAGCCGTGTTTTATACGGTGAGTGTAAGAACCCTGAGACCCGGTGCCCAGGTAAGGAGGCATTCCATATCAACCCTCAGGGATAACATCCACAAAAAAGATTTAAGATGCATTTCTATCTTTGTTGAGGATGGAAGTGTCATGGGCCGCAGTGATCACTTACCATCACGTGTACTATAAGTACGTTCAGCCTACGTTCAGCTGTGGACTAGCATTAGAGAATATTTTAGTGGTCTAATCTAAAATGATGAAAATGAAGACGGCATAGCGTAAATAACATAGTCTTTAACGTTTGGGTGATTATTTTAAAAGCACATTTCTAGACACGTATATATTATAGTGAATAAAATATTTATCGACAGTTTGACTGTTTGACAAATTAAATACCGATATTTATATGAGATTTCATTGTGACAGCCCTAAAACATTATCTGTCGTTTAATAATAACGCCATAGCCGCCATATTGGCATTACCTTTTTGGTCAGTGAACGAAATACTTCTCACATACTAATACTGGCCGGCATAACATACAACATACATATATTCAGATATACATATATTGTGTTACTGTTAGGAATTAGTTATTGGCATTCTTTGACGGAAGTAATGTAAAGATTTAAGATTTATGTTAACAATTTCGATGGATGAATTTTGATTAATACATAATTTTTCATTTGTCCAAAAATAACCACTACGTTATAATTCACCTGTGCAAGTCTAGACTTGTGCAAGTAAACTGTGTTTTAGGTAGTATTGTTATAATGTGAATCATGATAAAAGAATGTCAAACAAACTCAATATTTGGCAACTTTTTATTTCATATTAGCTTACTACTTAAAGGTGGTAACGTCGTTCTTTATTTTTTTTTCTTGTATTGAGGGTGACAAAAAAGCACGCAGTCCATCTGATGTCCAGTGATTCCTGGGGCCTGTGACACTTTCATCCTTATAAGAAATCATAATTCCGATGTGTGTGTGACCTAACTAAGATGAAACACCGTGCCGAAACACAGCAGCGTTATGCTGCTATTTTACACTGCGTGTGAGGGTGTGGGTCTTCCCCGGTAGTGCCGACCCATCCATGGAAAATCTAGAAACAAACTGCAGCGTGTCACTGTATCTGTAAATATCAATCATATAAATGGATTTGATGACGATGATATAAATCCCTCAGCTAATTTAGAGTAAGGGAATATTACCAAGTCGATTGGTTGGAAATATACTCTATAGTTATGGTTACGTAAAGAGTCACTTATACAAAAATGCATTCGCTCGCCGTCCCCTTCCCTAGTCCGTCGTGTAATAAGTTTGAAAGCAATTTCGGCTAGTGTTTAGGACACGGTACATACTCTTATATATATATATATTGTACTTACATATAAGTATATCATATACAACTATAGTCCGTTTACTATCCCGCTGCAGTCCGAGTTGTAAATCATGTTTTGCGTAGTGATGTGCACGTGAAGCACGCGATATCAATAAAAAACCGGGGTGAGGTTATCATGCTCGGGCACTTAATTACTACCATAGTAAATAGTTCATCTAGACAATTAAATAGTGCATGAGTTGCGGTCTATTATGGTTCTATGAATAACAATGTATTACTTGTTTTTATGCATTCAGCATAAATACTTAATGACATGGAAGGTATTTTTAAAAGCAGTATTCAAATCTGTTGGTTTTAATAGTAATAAACAAGCGCGCATTATGTACATACATAATACAGGGATAAAATAAAGGTAGTATTATAGTATTATTTAATTTTATATATAATGATTTGTCGATAACACGTACGAGCGTTGGACACTCTTATGCGTTGCCGTAAGACCTATGAGTGCGAGTGAGCGCGCAATATAATGCGCTACGCTCACATCACATAAAATATACATGAATAATTGGAATTATTATTTTATTAATTTTAACAGCATCTGCATTTATACAAAATATTTTACCTTGAGGACAAATATCATTTTGAGGTGCTACAGTAATTACTAACTTATTATCAGCTATTCCTTGCTTAGGAACTATACTAGTAAATTGAATTTGAGGCAGTAGATAACGCCACTTCAACTCGATTTTATTCATTTCATTTTTTACTTCCCCTTATTCTTTTAATATTAACTATAATTCATTTACTATTTCTCCACCAAACTGGATCTAATAGTCCCCGTGGAATGAATAGAAATTTATATAAAAATCCATTCCATCCTTTCTTTACTTTTAAAGATATAATTGGATTTTTATTATTATTATTAAAATTTATATTACAAACATTTACTAATCCATACCTTCTCGGATCCTTTAGTAACCCCAATCCATATTCAACCAGAATGATACTTTCTTTTTGCTTATGCTATTCTACGATCAATTCCAAATAAATTAGGAGGAGTAATTGCTTTAGTAATATCTATTTTAATTTTAATTATTTTACCATTTAGATTTAATAAAAAAATACAAGGAATCCAATTTTATCCAATTAATCAAATATTTTTTTGAACAATAATCTCAACTATTATTTTATTAACATGAATCGGAGCTCGACCTGTTGAAGATCCTTATATTATTACAGGTCAATTATTAACTTTGATATATTTTTCTTATTTTATTTTTAACCCTGTAATTAATAAATACTGAGATAAATTAATTTTTAATTAATTAATGAGCTTGTTCAAGCATTTGTTTTGAAAACTTTGAAAAAAAAAAATATTATTATATATTAAAAATATTAACTAAATTAAAAAAATGTTTTATCTCTACAAAAAATAATAAAAAAATTAAAGAAACAGGTAAATATCTTTTTCAAGATAAATATAAAAGTTTATCATAACGATGGTATCACGACGAGGTAAAGTTCCCCGAACTCAAATAAAAATAAAAGAAATAATTACTAATTTCATGTAAAATAATAAATCCTTCTATCTATAAACACATATATAGATATAATCACATGTACCGGCACCTATGAAATTGCTCATTGCATTTGAGAAACTGATTACGTCGTGCGGAAAACTTCATTTCTAATAAATAAAAAAAAAATAAACAAAAACAGTGTGAAGTCCACCGAGTCCGTAGTGGTGCCGGAATCTCTTGTGAGGAGCAGGTATGTATACGCTCGGTAGTGACATTTATATATATAGGCTGGTACTTTTTTTTTAACTTAAAGTAAGTACATAATACATCAAGTTCAACTTACCCATTTATTACTCTTATATCTCGACTTAGATTTAATTACGGCCTATAAATACTAACTTGACGGTTCCTGTCGCAGTAAAATGGCTAGATTTATGTGCCTTTTGTTTCAAAAGCTGTGTCATTATCTATCGCGATAGCCATGTGAAGAACTTAAATGAGGAATTGTATATCCACCTAGTTGTTGGACGCTATGTGAAAAATGAATAATCACACTATTAAATATTATTACCTTATGGCAACACTGTTGTAACGATTGAAATTTCTGCACGTTTCAAAATTGAATTTATGATTATTATGTGTTAAAAGTTGATATGTTTTTTTATTTGATATAGAAAGTTATTTCTTTTTTTTAATATTAGACGTAGCAAACGAACACCTTATTGATCATTAATAATTACGACCAATGACTACGTCCATTCTCAATATTCTCCTCAGATACGTTGTTACCTGAGGGCTGAGATTAAACGCCTCCCTTACCTATAACTGCGTCACCCGTCCTCTACACTCATTATACGAAACACGCTGAGGGTCTGGTCCTCCCGGCTTCATGTTGCATCTACTAACTAGCTACAGCGTAACTCTATCCCTGTCTCAAATTATATTCTCCTTTCTGTGTACATGTATAATATGCATCCCACAGTGAAATATATAATATCTTTATAACTAAAGCTTACTAACCCTTAATACCTAATTAGGTATATATATTTTCTAAATGTCCCGTGAACATCTTTCCGTGGTAGTATTATAAATGCAGTCTACCTATCGTCTAGTTTATGACAACAAATTGAACTATTCCAGCGTAGTAGCCATTCCATGTTAGTTCTCAGTGATGTGAACTCATGTGCATTTTGAATCTTTGCTGAGGACAGACGTAGATGTCATGTGTTGCAACCATCAGTAACTATCAAGTGAATGTGTGTATCAAGTGTCTGTTGTCACCCCAATACAATAAAGAAATAATAATAATAAAGATTCAACAGAACGTTGCCACCTTTAAATGTTTATATGAAGTGAACGGTTGCCTAATATAACCCAATATTTGGTTCAATAAAAAAAATACTTAAATTAAAATTATAGTATAGTTACGCGATTAAGGGATCACATATAAGGGATGTAGAATTTAATATCTATGGACAGATATGATAAATCATCTGCGCATTGATCTTACAGATGTAATCGTGACAAGAAATCAAATAAGACAGTATCAGAGATCGATCGCTCGAAAAAATCACTCGATGCGTAATGTCGTGTAAACACGAGACTTTATAGAGCTGTTACGTCGAGTGGTAGTGGGGCGTTAAGGAAATAATTTCATGGTGGCGGCTCCAGCCATCAATCAATCATACGTGCTAGCGGTGCGTACAGGAAGCCCCACCAGACACCGAGTTTGACGTGCTGGATAATTGAATGGGTAATCGTGGGTCGTACATGTCAAAAATTAAAAAATAAAACTGACATCGGATGAATCCTGGGCGATTACTAACATGGCGGTTTTTTTATTTTATTCAAAGTGACAAGCGAGCACACAGTTGACCAGATGGCAATCGATTCCCGTAGAATCATAATACAGGTACGATGTCACTGCTGATTCTTCTGAACTCTAAACCAAACAGCAGTGTTATGTTGCTATTTTACGCTGGTACTCTGTAAGGGCGTGGTCCTTACCCTTTGGGCTGACCTATTCATATTGTAGCTAGACAAACAAACAAACTATAGCAAGACTCAATCTGTTATAAATCCCGTATCATTGATGCAGTAGCCAAATACTCTAACCACAAGGCTAAGTAACCCTCAGACATCGTAACTCGAGCAAGCGAAAAGTATTGTGTATAAGTACGATCTCCCAACTCTAATGAATTGGTTAATTGCAATTTTAAGTTCTAATTTGCCACGTGCTGGCGAAGGAAAACATCGTAAGGAAACCTGCATGTCTATGAAATAGGCTGTGTTACTTATTTGAAAAAAATTGTTGCTGTGTATGTCCTGATTGGCTTAAAGAAGATGGCGACGAATACCACTATTTATTCATTGTCCTCTGAGATGACACAAGAAGATCTCTAAGCATTATATGTACTGAATGCTTTGTTAAAATACTAATAACTAAATTAGGTGATCATTATTTAACTCTTAATACATAATGCAGAAAGTTTGAGAGAGAAAGAGAGTGAGAGCGTTGTCCATTCTTTTTGATAGATCCTGAAGAACATTTTCTTCTACAATATTCACGGTCTTCGTGTTGTTGTGAAAGTGAGTTTATCGGCTCCTAATGGGACAATCAATTTTGCTGCAAAAAAACTAACGGCGTCTGTAATTAGAATGTTTTCATAATGTAAATTTCACAGTTAATTTAACACAGATTCACAGATGCTGGACCAATTTGCTTCATCTTAACAGATTAATGGTTTCATCTTATGCTATGTGAACACCGTATTGTACTATTATCTTAGACTGAATTCATCGTGGGTTTGTTATTAAGGTGTTGCAATCTGTTAATTGAATAAGCCCTGTATACAAAAGCTTATTATATATATTTATTAATTTAAATGTAGTTTTATTAAATTAAATAAAAAATTAATACGATTTACAAGTGCAATTTATATTTATAATGCGTGATTTTGGGTTTTTATCGCTTATAATTCAGAGATAACTGTTTTTGGTACATTTTGTATTAGAGCGCATGTGATCTTACATAGGTAGGTACTATCTCTGCAATAATATTGTGCCTCCCTCAGGGTGCTTTGGCAGTTAATAGTAAACATATAAATAAACTATTCATTTAAATGCTATTATAATTTTCCCTGCACTCACCAGACGAAACGCAGCAGCGTTATGCTGCTATTTCACGCTGGTATTCTGTGAGGGCGTGGGTCCTCCCCCGGTTGAGTTGATTTATTATGCAGCTAGAAACAAACGGCAGCGTAGCACCACCACTGTGAGTGGAGATATAAATACACAAATATACTGGTTGCATATATAGTAGCTTGGGTAAGTTGCTATGTTGAAACGTTCGGTGTGCCTCGCGTGTGTGCGAAAATTTACGACACTATCGTACAGTGTCATAAAAATAAACAAATGGAAACAATGATTAAAGGGGGGCTATATATGATACATTGCTGGGCATATCCTTCCCCTTTAGGGGCATAGGTAGGCACTGTATGCGGACACGGTTTTAATACGGTGGGTTGATAGACTTTACAAGTGTAAAAAAAAGTCAAGAAATTGATATATATATATATATATATATATGTGTATATATAAATACATATAAATCCCACTGCTTGGCTCAGGTCACCCCTATGGACAGGACTTTACAGCACAGTATACGACCCGCCTCCTTATTGTCTTTACATGTTTTAGAAAAATTCTTTCATAGAAATTAAAGTTTCCTGTTTTTTTTTATTTATTTATTTAACATTTATGTACACGAAGTATTTATATAAGGGAAGTTTATATAGGAACGGTACGTACAAAGGCGCAGCAGCTTATTTTACAGTAAAAATCTCATCCAGCAAGCCTGGTGTTGGACAAAATAGAGAAAAATAATAATAATAATAATTATATTGTGATATGAATTATGTTGATTGCAATAAACAATTTATTCAATTTATAAGTAAGTACCTAATTATATTGTTTCCCTCGGCCTAATAGTCACACATGGCCGCTGCATTAACGCATTCGAACGACCCATTTGCATCTCAAGCCCGGCATCGTCCGTCACTGTCACTCTGTATCAAGTGTGAGCGAATCCGCGTGCACGTGTTAGTCATGGTCTATAGTCATTAGGATTTACTTTATAGATTTAGAAAGTAAAATGTACATGTAGTATAAGTTGCTAGTTTCGACTGTACTTTTATGTACACAAAGCATTTATATAATTTATATAAGTAATATAGGAAAGGTATGTACTGAGACGCTGCTTATTTTTTATTAAAAAAATATTTATTAAAAAAAAAATACAAATAGGACTATATTTATTTACAAACAAGCCTATATTTATTAATTTATACATAAATAATAATATAATTAATTTAATTAATACATAAATAATAATGAGATTTATTTTATAATATTACTCGGTGACAAATGATCACACTTCAGTTTTTTTTAAAGAATTCTAGCAGTGCTATTAATAATACTAATATTCCGGCTAATCACTCCAACTAAGCTTAATATGCTATGTGCTAAGAGATGGTTCATGACAGTGGTTAATCATCGTGTTCGAAAGTACGACCTTAAGCTTCTCAAACCGTACCCTAAGCCATTACATTTATATTACATTACAGTCTATCATTACCATACCATTATCAAAATATAAATACGCATGCATTGTCACTCCTAGGGATTCAGACGAAACACCACATTACCTGTAATTTTGTTCGCCATTATAACGGTACTGTGTTTCGTCTGTCGAGTTTAGGTATCCGGTCATTTATTATCGGTGACCAGGCGTTCCATCTTAGACTCAAGTTGTATCAACGCGTCAAAACAAAGATATAAATAAATAAAATAAGGAATCGATTACCATCAAGCGAACTGTGTGCTCGTTTGAAAGCCTCGATACAATAAAATGAACATTTCTGTTATTAAAAAAATACAAATAGGACTATATTTATTTACAAACAAGCCTATATTTATTAATTTATACATAAATAATAATGAGATTTATTTTATAATATTACTCGGTGACAAATGATCACACTTCAGTTTTTAAAGAATTCTAGCAGTGCTATTAATAATACTAATATTCCGGCTAATCACTCCAACTAAGCTTAATATGCTATGTGCTAAGAGATGGTTCATGACAGTGGTTAATCATCGTGTTCGAAAGTACGACCTTAAGCTTCTCAAACCGTACCCTAAGCCATTACATTTATATTACATTACAGTCTATTGTTATTATTTACATCCATTATCAAAATATAAATACGCATGCATTGTCACTCCTAGGGATTCAGACGAAACACCACATTACCTGTAATTGAGTTCGCCATTATAACGGTACTGTGTTTCGTCTGTCGAGTTTAGGTATCCGGTCATTTATTATCGGTGACCAGGCGTTCCATCTTAGACTCAAGTTGTATCAACGCGTCAAAACAAAGATATAAATAAATAAAATAAGGAATCGATTACCATCAAGCGAACTGTGTGCTCGTTTGAAAGCCTCGATACAATAAAATGAACATTTCTGTTATTAAAAAAATACAAATAGGACTATATTTATTTACAAACAAGCCTATATTTATTAATTTATACATAAATAATAATATAATTAATTTAATTAATACATAAATAATAATAATAATTATATTGTGATATGAATTATGTTGATTGCAATAAACAATTTATTCAATTTATAAGTAAGTACCTAATTATATTGTTTCCCTCGGCCTAATAGTCACACATGGCCGCTGCGTTAACGCATTCGAACGACCCATTTGCATCTCAAGCCCGGCATCGTCCGTCACTGTCACTCTGTATCAAGTGTGAGCGAATCCGCGTGCACGTGTTAGTCATGGTCTATAGTCATTAGGATTTACTTTATAGATTTAGAAAGTAAAATGTACATGTAGTATAAGTTGCTAGTTTCGACTGTACTTTTATGTACACAAAGCATTTATATAAGGGAAGTTTATATAGGAACGGTACGTACAAAGGCGCAGCAGCTTATTTTACAGTAAAAATCTCATCCAGCAAGCCTGGTGTTGGACAAAATAGAGAAAAATAATAATAATAATTATATTGTGATATGAATTATGTTGATTGCAATAAACAATTTATTCAATTTATAAGTAAGTACCTAATTATATTGTTTCCCTCGGCCTAATAGTCACACATGGCCGCTGCATTAACGCATTCGAACGACCCATTTGCATCTCAAGCCCGGCATCGTCCGTCACTGTCACTCTGTATCAAGTGTGAGCGAATCCGCGTGCACGTGTTAGTCATGGTCTATAGTCATTAGGATTTACTTTATAGATTTAGAAAGTAAAATGTACATGTAGTATAAGTTGCTAGTTTCGACTGTACTTTTATGTACACAAAGCATTTATATAAGGGAAGTTTATATAGGAACGGTACGTACAAAGGCGCAGCAGCTTATTTTACAGTAAAAATCTCATCCAGCAAGCCTGGTGTTGGACAAAATAGAGAAAAATAATAATAATAATTATATTGTGATATGAATTATGTTGATTGCAATAAACAATTTATTCAATTTATAAGTAAGTACCTAATTATATTGTTTCCCTCGGCCTAATAGTCACACATGGCCGCTGCATTAACGCATTCGAACGACCCATTTGCATCTCAAGCCCGGCATCGTCCGTCACTGTCACTCTGTATCAAGTGTGAGCGAATCCGCGTGCACGTGTTAGTCATGGTCTATAGTCATTAGGATTTACTTTATAGATTTAGAAAGTAAAATGTACATGTAGTATAAGTTGCTAGTTTCGACTGTACTTTTATGTACACAAAGCATTTATATAATTTATATAAGTAATATAGGAAAGGTATGTACTGAGACGCTGCTTATTTTTATTAAAAAATATTTATTAAAAAATATTTATTAAAAAATATTTATTAAAAAATATTTATTAAAAAATATTTATTAAAAAATATTTATTAAAAAAATACAAATAGGACTATATTTATTTACAAACAAGCCTATATTTATTAATTTATACATAAATAATAATATAATTAATTTAATTAATACATAAATAATAATATAATTAATTTAATTAATACATAAATAATAATATAATTAATTTAATTAATACATAAATAATAATGAGATTTATTTTATAATATTACTCGGTGACAAATGATCACACTTCAGTTTTTAAAGAATTCTAGCAGTGCTATTAATAATACTAATATTCCGGCTAATCACTCCAACTAAGCTTAATATGCTATGTGCTAAGAGATGGTTCATGACAGTGGTTAATCATCGTGTTCGAAAGTACGACCTTAAGCTTTTCAAACCGTACCCTAAGCCATTACATTTATATTACATTACAGTCTATTGTTATTATTTACATCCATTATCAAAATATAAATACGCATGCATTGTCACTCCTAGGGATTCAGACGAAACACAACATTACCTGTAATTGAGTTCGCCATTATAACGGTACTGTGTTTCGTCTGTCGAGTTTAGGTATCCGGTCATTTATTATCGGTGACCAGGCGTTCCATCTTAGACTCAAGTTTTATCAACGCGTCAAAACAAAGATATAAATAAATAAAATAAGGAATCGATTACCATCAAGCGAACTGTGTGCTCGTTTGAAAGCCTCGATACAATAAAAAAGAACATTTCTGTTATTAAAAAAAATCTATAAGTCCAACTTAAGCCTGAACTTGAGACGTTTAAAGTATATCGTGCGAGAACAAGTTCGTTTATGTACTTCTGCTGCTCACAACATCCGTCCGGTGTAAGCACACATTAAGCTCAACTGTACGAGAAACTTGCTTATTGCTAATATGTGAATTTTGTAATGTTACAATTACGCAATTAAGTTAATACAAGAACGTTACAATAGTAAGGGAAATACGCTAGACTCCAGCAGAAATATAAACGGGTCGACTCGATCTGCAATTGTCCAAGCCCTTATGAAATATCTTGTTAGAACAACTACATTGTGTTTCGTGTGTTCCGGGACACGTGTATCTAATTAGAAGTAATAAGGCATTCTATATAAGTCCTTAATGATGACTTAGTACTTGTTGAATCTTGTTGAACTTTATATTAAGTTAACTGAAAGTCAAAGAAAGTCATTCAAATATCAAGTCATTGAAATATGCTTTTTTTATTTATGACATTGTGAGTAACAAACGAGCATGCAGCCCATCTGATGGTAAGTGACCACCGCCGCCCATGAACTTCAGCAACAGCAGAGGAGTCGCAAATGCGTTGCCGGCCTTTAAGTAAGGTGTAGGCTCTTTTCTTGAAGTTCCCTAAGTCGTATCGGTTCGGACACACCGCCGGCGACAGCTGATTGATTCCACAGAGTAGTTGGGCGTGGCAGAAAATTTCGCGTAAAGCGCACAGTTGTGGGCTGCCAGCTATAGAGATGATGAGGACGACATATTGAGTTCTGTCGTGATAAACGATGTTTAAACTCGGCAAGTGGAAATAATACGAACAACTCCTCAGAACACTCCCCAGGGTAAATTCGGTGCATCATCTTTGATGAGGATGCATGTAGATGTCATGGGCCGTAGTCCTCATTTTCCATCAACTGCGGACTCCTTTGTCCAGATATTATAGAAATTCGATATGACATTAGCAACTCTAGTACTTAGGTTATACGTATCAATTTCAAATGAACTAGCAATGTGTGGTATTCTTGTAATATGAACAAGTCAACGGCCCGTGTCGACCCTTGTCCGCCTACGTCGCTATTAAAGTTTATTATAACTGAAATTAATCGATTTCTCCAGTATAAGATAATGCGTAGTTATGCAATGCTATATCGATATTACGGGTACTTTTTAATGTTTTTATTAGCTTCACTTGTAATTAACAAACAAAGAAGCGTCAATAGCCTAATGGTTTAGGGTACGGTCTGCAATACTTAATGACGTAGCTTTGATCCGCCATAAGCCTATTGTCCTGAACCACCTCCTAGCACAAAGCATTTAAGCTTATTGCTAGATGTTTAAAATTCTATGGTTAAAAAAAATCAAATCTTGGAAGTCAGTTTTATCCTACTTTTAATTGCCGTATCGAAATAAAGTTTGGTATGTTTATGAAGATAGGATTACAAAGCTACCATTTGGTATCTTGGAGTTGATCTGAAGTTGGAAGCAAGAGGTAAAGAGTGGAACTCTTCAGTGGTTACTAGTAAACCCCTCGAGTTTGGTTTCATATCATTCCTTTTGATGAGTCTTATTTATTGGACTGTTTTCGGGGGTCCAATGATGGAGACAGGAAATGGATAATAGAGGAACTCTTCAGTGGGTAAACCGATCGAGTTTAGGTTTGTTTGAATGGTTTTACTGATGTGGAGCTCAAAATATCCCATTCAAGCGAAGGTGAGAAGCGTGTCAAGGGTTGCATGGTATTAGAGTGGTTAATAATGACATTTCGCAAGTGTCGACTCATGGCACCGGGTGAAACCCTGTTGTAGTAAGCCTTGCCTTCTACTAGTACCAGTACCGAGTTTTGGCCCTCTGGTCCGAAGTTCGGCCCTCTCGGGCACCCTCGAGTTAGTTGCTTTCGCGCCCAAGACGAGGCTTCCAATCGGGAGCCCTTGTGTTAGTTACCCATTAATAAAAATATCGGCTGAGTGCCCTAAGCGCTCGGTCACCTTTCAACCCGAAGAAGCTGTAAAAGCCCTCGGGCTAGCAATGGCCATCAGCCATAAAAAATATATAAAAGATGTTAATGTTATGTATAACCCGCAAGAGTTAACTTAAGACCTGAGCGGAATACGCGCTCCCCTCCCGACCCCCGTCTTCTTACTGCTCCCGCCGTCGACGCGTCAATACTGTTAGTAATCTCACAATTAACGTACGTGCGTTTGGTTTCATTTGTTTTTACTTGTCTTTACTTTTAAAATTTCTGCTTTATAATTGTTGTGTATAATTAATTATGTTACTATAATTAATTATACACAAAAAAAATCGACAAATAGATGACATTTTTTGTGAGTCAGTACCTCGCTCTTACGTCATCCAAGGGAAGTCTCAAGTTAACTCTTGCGGGTAGTAATTTTAAGACTAAAATGCAATCAATAAAAATGTGTAGTTTTAAAAAAGAACTAAAAATCAAGCACTAAAAATTATAAAATAATAAAATTAACTTGTATCAGCTAGAGCAAGTAGGGACCACTTATCAATGTTCCGAGGAGTTATTCGGATTTATTCCAGCCGCTGAGTTTAAACATCTTTTATCACGACTTAACTTATCAGTGATCGACAGCACTGCACGTTTTACGCGAAATTATCCGTAGCGCACAACTACTCTGTGGAATCAACTGTAGCTAAGTGTATTTCCGAACCGATACGACTTAGACACCTTTAAGAAAAGAGCTACATCTTTATTATAGGTTGGCAGCGGTGTTGCGAATATTCATGGGCAGCGGTGATCGTTAACCATTGTGTGGGCTGCTCGCTTGTTTGCCACCTATTCAATAAAAAAAAAATATTCTCTACTGTCTGCGAATGTATTTAATCTATGTTTATATTAATTCACTAATAAATTACAAAATGTTGTACAGATGGTGAAAACGAGACATCGACATGCGATTGAGTCCTGCCATTGAATTTATAATTCGGAATAAACACGCGAAGTTACTTTCACTTCATAGTTCAGTATAATACTTCTGTCATTTCAACTAAATTTATACGAAGATTTTTAGATGACGAGGTCCTCGACCAGGCTTGATTGATTCACTGGCTATACGAAGGGATTTTGCTTTTTTTTTTGCATTTTTTACGTATTTATCACGCGGTTATGTTAAATCATTGTACATCGCAGCAGAATTCAGAAATTTAAAAAAATGTCATTTTCATCGCCTCTTTGATTGGCAATCCGAAATTTTTAGCAGCGGTATTTCGGAACATATTTAACTTCGGGAACTTCATATAATCAACCCGGTGAAGCTGTAAAAGCCCTCGGGCGAACTGTGGCCATCGGCCCGATAAAAAAATTCCTTCATATAAGAGCATACACATTTCTGCAAGGCCGGCAGCGCATCTGCGGCACCTCAAGGGTTGCGGATGTTCATGGGTGGCTGTGGTCACTTACCAGCCGGTGAGCTGCTCTATCGTTTGCCATCTATTCCATTAAAATAAATAAAAATAAAACCTTGTGAACTGTGCGCTCGAATGTCATCCATAGTATCATAATAACGACAGAATACCAGCAGTGTTTCTTATCATGTATATATATTTGGAGGCCCAACTACAGGTAATGAGGCTCTTTTGTATTTAATATCAGTTGGGGACGGAAAAACAAAAATGCTCCAAAATATAAATGCAATACGATCTTGTCATATGTTGTTGTGTAGAAAATTTGTCATATCTTTTATCCCGGGTGATTTATTCGAATTGTGTAATTGTCAGGAAACTTTCGTTAGTTTTTATTTATGAAACTCAGGATGTATAAATAAAGACATAGTTGGCCTGATAGTAAGTGTCATACGTCCATACAAACAAGAATCGTGACATTGACACCCCTGAGAACTGTGATGGAATACCTCGCTATCATAACTGGGTCTCCGGGTTCACACTCATCATACGAAACACAGTTATTACTTTTTCTTTTTATCAATTGGTTTTTTATTCCTTACGTATATTCAAAACACCATACATATTCCGTCTCACTCGAGCCACATTATCTATCTCTTTCTACCTCTACTAAAACGCAATGAACCAAGTGCAACTTTCACATTCGCATTAAACAATTGCTACTGGGCGTCTTATTAAATCGAGAGGCGTCGCGTGAGGCTGCTCAGTGGAAAATCCGTATTTTTTCGACACGAGAATCTTTTATCGACAGTTGTCTTGTGTTAAGTCGATTGTGAAATATAGGTTAAGGTGCGTTTTAATGATGATAATATCCTATTAGTCGACTTTGAACACTTCGATATTTGCCATCTTTTACCAGATGACACCAACTATGCATTGTACAGTGACGTAAGCATATGCCCAAACACAGAGGCACTCACTCGACGTCCCCTTTCCTGATCCGAAGGTTCAAATGCAGTGTTAAAGACACGGCATAACACACCTAGACCCGAAAACCAAGTATTTGCAATACGCCGATATCGTTTCTCGGCTTTGCATTGTTTCGGGCTAATTATGTGGACACATATTTACAGGCAGCAATGTCATTGCTGGATTATACTAATATATTATAATTGTAAAGAGATAACAGCTTTTATTATCACATCATCATCATCACAGCCTCTCAATAGTCCACTGCCAAAGATAGACTTCTACCAGAGATTGCCAAAAAGCCACTAGCATCCATTGACTTCCCGCAATCTTAATACATCGTCACTTCTTGCAATGTCACTCTTTGCCTATATGTATATAGTGCCTACCTATGCTCCAATCTAGAGGGGAGGGTTATGCCCAGCAATGCATCATATATAGCCCCCATTAATCATGCTTCAGTTAGTTTTTAATTACAGCGTGGCGCTACCTTTGATTATTAATAGCGACCATTGTTCCCTTTTTTTACGACACCGTACGATAGTGTCGTAAATTTTCCCGCACACGCGAGGTACACCGACCGTTTCAACATAGCAACTTAGCCAAGCTACTATATATGCAACTAGTATATTTGTATATTTATATCTACTCTCACAGTGGCAGAGCTACACTGCAGTTTGATTCTAGTTGCAGAATTAATGGGTCAGATCTACCGGAGTAGGACCACCTAA